>SJYX01020576.1:198119-219240 GCA_006410675.1 Oreotragus oreotragus | reverse complement strand
TTCTTCACAGTCCAACTTTCACATCCATACATGACCACAGGAAAAACCATAGCCTTGACTAGGCGGACCTTAGTCGGCAAAGTAATGTCTCTGCTTTTGAATATACTATCCAGGTTGGTCATAACTTTTCTTCCAAGGAGTAAGCGTCTTCTAATTTCATGGCTGCACTCACCATCTGCAGTGATTTTGGAGCCCAAAAAAATAAAATCTGACACTGTTTCCACTGTTTCCCCATCTATTTCCCATGAAGTGATGGGACCGAATGCCGTGATGTTCGTTTTCTGAATGTTGAGCTTTAAACTAACTTTTTCGCTCTCCTCCTTCACTTTCATCAAGAGGCTTTTTAGCTCCTCCTCACTTTCTGCCATAAGAGTGGTGTCATCAGCATATCTGAGGTTACAGGCAGCAATTCCAAATTCAGGAAGAAATCTCAGCTTCTAGGTTCACAAACTATTGAATTTCTCTCCCTCCTTTGTTTTTGCTTTTGTCAATTTAGCTTTCTAATGATATATATAGCTTACTAGTAATGTCCTGCTTTTATATCTGTTTTATGTCTTATGTTTTTTGGCCCCAAGGCATCTGTGATCTTAAGCTCCCCAGCCAGGGATCAAACCCACACTCCCTGCATTGGAAGGCAAAGTCCTAACCACTGGACGAGCAGGGAAGTCCCTGTGTTTTATCTTTAACGTGACTTAAATCGTGAATCAGTGGGAAAGAAATGAGATCTTTAAGACTGAGATTCTAGAGCATGAGAACCGAGAAGCCCTTTCTGTTTTCTCTGCAGTGCTGATTCAGCTTACTGAGCACCTACAATTGAACAACTGATTGATTTCCAAACTACATTCCATGCAAATGGTAATAGTGTAGTCAGTAGTCTGGGATTCTTCCCCAGTGTCCCCATTACCCCTTCCCACACCCCTTCCATCAGTTTTAATGTTCCTCTCCACATTGCTAGGACATTTTTTTATAGAGCAGAGTGCAGTTCCCTCCTGTTCCATCTGAGCTTAGAATGTAGCAAAGAGAGGGTGTTGTCCTCTACTTTCTGAGGGGAGAGGAGTGATTTAGTGTGACTGCATCTGCCTCAAAACAGATCATGTCAGGCTACAGACACCAGTTTGGAGGAGGAAATGGCAGCCCACTCCAGTATTCCTGCCTGGATAATCCCACGGGCAGAGGAGCCTGGAGGGCTACAGCCCATGGGGTCGCAAAGAGGCGGACACGACTGAAGTAACCGAGCAGGCACAGACACCAGTGGGCAGACTTCTGAATGAAGAGACAACGGTCCTCAGATCATGGCAGCCTGTGGAGCTCAGAGCACCGATCTGAGAAGCCTCTTGGCAGTAGCCCTGTTGAGCTTTGTTGTTATTGTTGTAGTTGCACTTGGGTCTTCATGGTGAGCGGGCTCTTCGTTGCGAATGGCAGGCTTTTTCTACTTGTGGAGCATGGACTCTAGAGCACGGGATCAGTAGTTAGAGCGCGTGGGCTTAGCTGCCCCAGAGAATGTGGGACCTTAGCTCCCTGACCAGGGATTGCATCCATGTTCCCTGCATTGGAAGGGGAATTCCTCATCACTGGACTGACCACCGGGGAAGTCTCCTTGTTTAGCTTTGACTGTGATTATAAGGAGACTCTGAGCAGGGCTGGACCCTTTGTATAATGGAGGTTGGGATAGTGTCATCCACGTAGGCACCAAAAGACAAAACTAAATCTGTAGGAATAAACAGAAGCATCTCTGTAGAGAACAAATGTACAGATACCAATGCAGAACGGGGAGATGGGATGAGTTGGGAGATTGGGACTGACATATATACACGACTATGTATGAAATGGATAGCTAATGAGAACCTACTGTATAGCACAGAGAAGTCTACTCAATGCTCTGTGGTGACCTAAATGGGAAGGAAATCCAAGAAAGAAGGGACGTATGTATGTTAGTCACTCAGTCATGTCCAACTCTGTGAGCCCTGGACTATAACCCACCAGGCTCCTCTGTCCATGAAATTCTCCTTGGACAAAGGAGCCTGATGGGCTACAGGGGGTGGGTTACCACGCCTTCCTCCAGGGGGTCTTCCTGACCCAGCGATCGAACCCGAGTGTCTTGCCTCTCCTGCACTGGCAGGTGGGTTCCTCACCACTAGCACCACCTAGGAAGCCCCTCCAACGTGGTTAAGTTCTATTATAATTTAAATTTTGCTTTTTACTGTATCTCCTCCTCTCTGGACAATGACATGCCCTAAATTAGTTGTTTGTTTTTCTCATATGAATGAGAAAATGTCACAACCTTGTAAATTACCCACCCTGCCCCTAGTCAGGCCTGGAAACTTTTTTATAAGTTACATGCAATGTCTATATTGTATGATTTACAATTTTGTCTAGACTCTGCTGTCTCCCCAAAGAAATCAGCTACTGAACATATTTGCAATATTGTGCCATCCACCTAATCTCTGGTCTCCTTGACCTACTGTCCTACTTCATTCATCCTTCTGGTGATATAAAACCCAGTCCAGTTAATAAAATCAAGTGGGTATATTCACTTGCTTGACTATTGTCTGTCTCATCCACTAGAATAAAAGGAGTGTTTATCTCGTTTATCTTATTCATCTCTGCCTCCTGGGCATCTATAAAGGTGTCTGGTATGATACATTTATCAGTAAATATTTGACGCATAGATCAATAAAGATTAGAAACTCAGGAGTCATCTTTAACTTTTTCCTCTCTCTCCTATCCCTCTCCTCCAACAATATCCACTCAACCAAAAACAAGTCCTGTCTGTTCCGCTTTGCAGCCCCAATTTGAATGCATCCTATAACCATCTCCTCTTGAGTCTCTCTGAATACTGCCCTATCTTTCCCATCAGCAGCCAGAATGAACCTTCTAAGTGGTGATGCAATCCTGCTCAGTATCCCCATGATTCCTTATTAGTGGCTTACAAGGAACACCATGATGCTCCCTGCTCACTTCTCCAGACTCGTTTCTAAACACGCCTTTTCAGTCTTTGTTCCTGCCTATCATGGTCTTCATTCATTCATATTCAGTTAACAAAAGAAAAAAAAATCCATAAAATAATGCTCCTCTCAGACTGATTTACAGTGCTCATTAAGAGATTCTTATTTACATCCCTAAACTATCCATTTATGAGCCAAAAAAAAAAAACCCTCTCAGAATTAGTATTGTTGTTGTCTAGTCTCTGAGCTGTGTCTGATTTTTTGCGACCCCATGGACTGTAGCCTGCCAGGCTCCTCTGGCCATGGTATTCCCCAGGCAAGAATACTGGAGTGGGTTGCAGTTTCCCTCTCTGGAGTAGCTTCCTGACCCAGGGATCAGACCTGAATCTCCTGCATTAGCAGCTGAATTCTTTACCACTGAGTGACTAGGGAAACCCCGAGATTAGTATTAGCCAAACACAATTTGTAAAGTATTGACTTAGATGGATGATCTCCCATAAAAATCACTTCTTTCAACCTGGCTTACTGATAAAAAGTTGAAATCTCTAGCAAGGGCCTGGACTACGGGATGTATGCTGTTCTCTAAGATAGACAACAACTTGACCCTGAAATAGCAGAATGATAGTCATGATGACATCACCTTCAGCCATCAGTGGCACCAAAACAAACACTCTGACCTTGTAGTCTGTCCAGCTCACACACACATGGAATGCTGGGGTGAGCCCCAGTTGGACAGTGCCATTTTAGACATAAAAACCAGATGGTCAGTCATCCAGATAGACTTAGGCATGGAGCTGAGCAAAGCCAATCTAAGCAACATGTGAGGTCTTCCCAGACAAGGGGTTGAACTGGTGTCTGGTGCATGGTGGCTCAGCTGGTGAAGAATCCACCTGCAATGTGGGAGACCTGGGCTTGATCCCTGGGTTGGGAAGATCCCCTGGAGAAGGGANGATAGACTTAGGCATGGAGCTGAGGAAAGCCAATCTAAGCAACATGTGAGGTCTTCCCAGACAAGGGGTTGAACTGGTGTCTGGTGCATGGTGGCTCAGCTGGTGAAGAATCCACCTGCAATGTGGGAGACCTGGGCTTGATCCCTGGGTTGGGAAGATCCCCTGGAGAAGGGAACAGCAACCTACTCCAGTATTCTGGCCAGGAAACTCCCATGGATTGTATAGTCCATAGGGTCGCAAAGCGTCAGTAACGACTGAGCAACTTTCACTTTCCCCTGCATAGCAAGGCACTCTCCTAACCACTGAACCACAAGGGAAGCCCTAGAATTCTCATTTTTAAAAAACCAAAACTTATTACTATGTCAGCATTTATAAGATGGCTGCTGCATTCAAAACACTTTAAGATTTTTTTTTTAAAGAAACAAATCTTTTCAGAAATTCCCTCAAGAAATTTCCACTTTCTTCTTATTTTCTGTATTATTCACATTTTTAAAGATACGTGTGAATTGCTTGCAAAAATAATTAATATTTGTTTGAGAAAAAAAATCATCTTTCAAGACTAACTGAATTCCTTAGCTAAAAATAGGGTGACCATGTAATTTTTGCTCAAACTTCATACATTGGTTAGTGAGGCGGATGCTGTTCATTATTTATCTGAGACAACAGAAGTTAACTGGATGGTCCCTAGCAAAAAAGGACTTAGAGTCTGTCCTTCTAGTGATAAAACACGTGAAAGTGACACTATGGTGAAAACAAAGGAAGCTCAGATGAAAATAATCTGTCCAGCAACAGACGCGTGTCCCTGATACATGTGCCATGGTGGTAAGACGAGAGGGATGCACAATATCTATTTTCTCATCTACAATTTCAATTTGGTTTGGAACCAAGTAAATGGGAGACAAATGCTCTCAGCTCCATCACCCCTTGTTTCGCATGAATGGCTGAAAATTATCATGAGCAAGTTAATTACAGCAGTTGGGCTAATTGAAAGCTTTCTAAAACTAATGAGTCTAGCTTACTAGGAAGCCCTGATGCTCAGCAGTCAAAACAGGCACTAAACAGAGCAGATGATCCCATGATGCCTCTGAACAGAAAATCAACAGTGAAGCGCTGAGACCCTCTTCTTACTGAAGGATAGGAAGGATCTGGGTTACAGGTTATTCGCTGTAAATCCAACAATTGAACTCCTAGAGAATAGATGCTAATACTTTGAAAATCTGCTTTATTATTCTTCTGATTATTGTACCCCAGTATGGTACTGCTTCTAGAAATTTATTACATGGTTTATGAATTTTATATTAATAAACAGGATATTTTCTAGATTATGTGTGCCTTTTCCCAGGAAATGAATAAGTATTTCATGTTATAGAGATATAAAACACAGGTCTTTACCATCTGAGAGGGGTAAATATTACCAAGAAAGATACCAGCTCAGTCATGTCTGACTCAGTGTGACCCCCATGGACTTTGTGGCCCATCAGACTCCTCTGTCCTCCGGAGAAGACAATGGCACCCCACTCCAGTACTCTTTCCTGGAAAATCCCATGGGCGGAGGAGCCTGGTAGGCAACAGTCCATGGGTCGCGAAGAGTCAGACACGACTGAGCGACTTCACTTTCACTTTTCACTTTCATGTGTTGGAGAAGGAAATGGCAACCCACTCCGGTGTTCTTGCCTGGAGAATCCCAGGGACGGGGGAGCCTGGTGGGCTGCCGTCTACGGGGTGGCACAGAGTCAGACACGACTGAAGCGACTTAGCAGCAGCAGCAGCAGACTCCTCTGTCCATGGGATTCCCCAGGTAAGAATACTGGAGCAGGCTGCCATTTCCACCTCCAGGGGATCTTTCCGACTCAGGGGTTGAACCTGTGTCTCTTGAGCCTCCCACATTGGTAGGTGGATTCTTTAACACTAGTGCCACCTGGGAAGCCCCAGTACCTCCAAGAGTTACTGGTAAAAATATGTGCCAACTCTTTGCCATACACTAAGGAATGTGGCTAGCCTTTGTCCTGGTCCCTAGGTGGGAGTCTAAATTCTTGGAATTTCCTAAATAAAAAAGACGTCTTTGTTGCCAATAGTGGGTCTTTCAGACCACTTATGCCAGAAAGACTAACCATATGATTAGTTAGGGCTTTAAACCATGTCATATCAGCTGATCTCCCAGCGGGAAGGGGTTTGGAGATTGACTTCAATCATGCAGCCAATTGATCATGCTTCTGAAAAAAAAAAAAGTCTTCTCTGTTCACCAAGGCTCATGTGAACACCCTGATTGGTGACTACACAGATATGCCTGGAGAGTAAATACACCCTGTGACAAAGCAGGTTCACATTCGAGACCCTCCGAAACCTTTCCCTATGCATCTCTTGTCAGATCCCAATTCATCTTTTATAATAAAACCACAATCATAAGCATAACATTTTCCTGAATTCTGTGAGTCATTCTAGTGAATTATCAAAACTAAGGGGTCACAGGAACTCTATTATTCAATCTGAATAATAGAGACACTGGAGGACATAAGTAGAGGATTTACAATGGCTGTGAAACGGCAGGTGAAGTCAGTGGGTACATCAGAACAGTCGTGAGATTTAAGCCTCCTAAGCTCATCACAGACCTGGGCTCAGTTAGCAGCACCCAACAGCCAGTACCTGAAACATCAGTGGGGTGGTTGCAGAAGAAAAGTTTAGACTCTTGATCACGTGGCTTTCAGGATCATATTTTGACATAAATCCTTTGATTATGACTGTCTTGGCTGTTCCTTGTTCACCAATCAACAGCACGGCCTACCGTAGAAGTTGAGAAAGAAATACAGTAAGATGACTGTCACAGGCTCAACTGTGGATATGAGGACACCCGAACTCCCGGTACCTCAGAAGGTGGCTGTGCCTGGAGACAGAGTCCTGAAAAAGGTGATTGCGCTAAAATGAGACTGTCAAGTTGGGCTCTTGTTCAGTCTAACGGGAACCCTTAGAAGACATTGTGATACATGGAGGAGCAACAGGCGTGCACACACAGAGACGTGGGAGGACACAGGGAGAAGACAGCCAGCCGGAAGCCGAGGAGAGAGAGGTCCCCAGAAAACTAAGCCAGCCAACACCATCATCCTGAACCTCAGGCCTCCAGAACCGAACAGAAAGAAATGTGCGCTGATTACGCCACAAGGCTGTGGCATTTTGTTATGGCAGCCCTGGCAAAATAGTAGAATAACTAAAAGAGGAGGATTTCTCTTTGGAGAAACAAGTCAAAACTCACATTCTCTCTCTCTCTCTCTCTATCTCTCTCTCTATATATATATATATGAGAAAAATATTAATCATGAATTAAAGCTATTCAACTCTAATATTGTTGCACGCATGCTCAGTCATCTCCAACTCTTTGCAACCCCACGGACTGTGGCCCACCAGGCTCCTCTGTCCATGGAATTTTCCAGGCAAGAATACTGGAGTAGGTTGCCATTTCCTTCTNGCTATTCAACTCTAATATTGTTGCACGCATGCTCAGTCATCTCCAACTCTTTGCAACCCCACGGACTGTGGCCCACCAGGCTCCTCTGTCCATGGAATTTTCCAGGCAAGAATACTGGAGTAGGTTGCCATTTCCTTCTCCAGGGGATCTTCCAACCCAGGGATCCAACCCAAGTCTCTTGCATCTCCTGCACTGGCAGGTGAATTCCTTACCACTGAGTCACCTGGAAAGTCCCTAATATTGTTACTGAAGAATAATAAAAGAAGCAGTATAGTAATTTGGGTAATATTTTTATTTATTGTAAACAGCAATATAAAGCATTCTAAAATGAATGCAAGATGCTCCATGTTTTCAAGTGACATTTCTAAATGTGTCATTTTAAATAAAACTGGAAGTGCCATACCTTGCCCTGTTTAGCAATGGTTTTAATTAAGAAGTCGGTTCTCACGTTGTCCACATTTGGCACCAGGATGGAGCCATACTCTGGGGTGGTGTTAGATGGATAGACATAGTCCTCAGTACATGTGTTCCAGTGCATCCATTTGCCTGAGGTGAACAGAGAACACTTACATCTTCATATTTCTATTAATAATTTAACTCCTAATTATAAAGAGTAGACATTTTTGACATCTCATGAAGCCATCTTCCAAAAGCTCCTCAAAAAATAAACATCATTAAATTCAGACATCTAAGTATTTAAGTATGTGTTCACTGAGTCAAAATTCCCAAAGGAGCTATTCAAAAGTGGTAATAGTAAGAGTTATCTTGGAATTCTCTTTTTAAATATGTTCTTGTTCAGTCAATAAGTCATGTCTGACTCTTCAACCCCGTGGACTGCTGCACGCAGGCTTCCCTGTCCATCACCATCTCCCCGAGCTTGCCCAAACTCATGTCTATTGAGTTGGTGGTACCATTCAGCCATCTCATCCTCTGTCATCCCCTTCTCCTCCTGCCTTCAATCTTTCCCAACATCAGGGTCTTTTCNGACTGCTGCACGCAGGCTTCCCTGTCCATCACCATCTCCCCGAGCTTGCCCAAACTCATGTCTATTGAGTTGGTGGTACCATTCAGCCATCTCATCCTCTGTCATCCCCTTCTCCTCCTGCCTTCAATCTTTCCCAACATCAGGGTCTTTTCCAATGAGTTAGCTCTTCGCATCAGGTGGCCAAAGTATTGGAGCTTCAGCATCAGTTCTTCCAATGAATACTCATGACTGATTTCCTTTAGGATTGACTGGTTTGACATCCCTCTTTGCTATCCAACGGATGCTCAAGAGGTTTTTAATAACATAAAGTGTGTGTAAAAATCAGGACAGTGATAGCAGTATGTACCTAAAATCATTTTTCATTACATACTTTTCTAATTGTAAAACCAAAAATAAAACATTATAGGATGCCATATACAAATATTGCATATAAATGTAGTACATATATGTGTATATATGTACTTTATAAATATGTAGGCATATAAATAAACTTAACGTATATTTATGAATATTCACACCGATTTTATAAAAATATACTTCACACTTTGTAATTTTTACAAAAGTTGTTGATTATATCAAATGAAGAGCTGAAATGCATCTTATTGGGGAATTTTTTAAATTTGCTTTTAACTCATTAAAAGTTCAGCACACAATATATTTAGAAACAAAAAAATGTGCATTTGGAACCCAACTGAAATAAATATATGAAAAAGAAATAATGGGCTCTCTTTCAAACACACACGAACATTTCCATTTCAATTTTACAGCAAACAGTTTTGATTACCATTTGGAAATATAGACCAAAAAATAGATAGGTAGGTAGAGAGCTGGAGAAGGCAATGGCACCCCACTCCAGTACTCTTGCCTGGAGAATCCCATGGATGGAGGAGCCTGGTGGGCTGCAGTCCATGGTGTCACTAAGAGTCAGACGCGACTGAGCGACTTCACTTTCACTTTTCCTTTTATGCATTGGAGAAGGAAATGGCAACCCACTCCAGTGTTCTTGCCTGGAGAATCTCAGGGACGACGGAGCCTGGTGGGCTGCCGCCTACGGGGTCACACACAGTCGGACACGACTGAAGCTACTTAGCAGCAGCAGCAGCAGGTAGAGAGCTAGACGGTAAATATTAGACATTTGAAAAAAAAAAAAAAAAGATCCCACATGTGATGGACGGATAGAAGCCCAGGACTCACCATCGGACCCAACGTAATAGTCAAACATGGAGTCGTCAGGCCCCGCGAGGGGTGGCAGGTCCAGGGCCAGCATCTCCCGGGAGCGCAACCACTGCTCCATGCGGCGCCGGCCGTCAGGTTCCAGCACCGCCCCTACGCTCCACATCAGCGAGAAGACGTACAGTCTTCCCAGGTGCTCCGCCGTGACCTCCCCGCCTTGCTCCTGTGCACGCAAGAAACTTTCTTTTTAATTACTTCATTCTCAAACCAAGACTTGGCTTTGATATCTTAATGAAAATCTAAGTAAAGATCTTAAAGGGATAACAGCTTTCTCCTTGCCCCCCCCCAAAAAAAAACAAGGAGGAAAAGAATAAAACTGAAGAACAAATTCAGAACTGATGTCTGGGAATATCAAGCAAGTTTCTGAAATAAATTTAGAATCCTTTTAGATGCCTGTGAACCTGCCACCAAGTGATCAATGCAAACCGTGGCTTGCTTTGTTTAAAAAAAAAAAAAAGATATGAACACACACACACACACAAAGCATTAATATGTGAAGTGCATGACTGAAACCTTCCCCTCCCCCCATGGTTCTAAGAATCAATTTCAAGTCTTGCCCTCTGCCAAGTGTGGCTCAGCTATCAAGGGAGAAATTTCTAGAAAATTGAGGGATTTACCTTGGGAGGGATGAGGCCCTGGAGCATGTTGATGCTTTGCAGGACCACAAAGGCCTCCAGCATCTCCATCTGATGCTCTAAGTTCTGAATACTGAAGCGATACAGGTCTGGAAATGACTTGGTGTACAGCTGACGAAGAATTTCAGCTTCTTGAGGCGAACGTTTTTTAAGAAAACCCTGTTAGTGTTCAGATGAATGCATTCATTAAATTTATTGGCACACCAGAAAAATGATTCAGTTGAAGTACAAGAGTTTTTTTAATATCAACTAACAATAATAATACCTAATGATTATATTGCACTTGTAATGTACCAGGCCTTGATATAAATTCTTTCATGTGTGACCTCATTTAATGTCAAAAAAACTCTATGAGATGGGGATGGTTATTATCCTTCTACAGATGAGGAAACTAAGGCCCAAGGAGTTTAAGTAACATGCCCAGGATCCCATAGCTTCTAGGTGTCAAGGCCATCCCCAACCCAGGGATCAAACCTGCTGCATTGCAGGTGGATTCTTTACCAGTGAGCCACCTGGGAAGTCCAAGTCATTTGGAAAAAACTGGTCCCAGAGTCTGATTCTAGCATCTGTAAGTTCAGCTACACTATATCTAAGCTCAGATCTTGAAGTCAAGATAAAGGGAAAAGTCTTAGGCTCTTGTTTAAAATATGCTCGGAGAAAACGAGGAGACATATACATGGAAATAATTTAGAAAAAGAAAGAAGAATAAAAGATAAACAAAGGAAATCCATTCTCAGATTATTCAAAATGGGAGACAAAGATATATCACAGTTTTACTTCTTCTAATCTAATTAATAACCAATGTAGAAAAAATATCAAAGAATACTCAGGAAAATGGAGAATTTAGTCATTTGGGAAAGCCAGTATTGGGAAATTGCCTGTGATTCATAACAAAATACCATTTAACACACAACAATATTTTCTTCAGGTGAGCAAATTTCCCTTGGCATCAAGAAATCAGGTCATTCTTAGAGATTCGGAACAGAAGCAATAAAACAACGATTCTCGGTTATCCATAATTTCATGAATTCAACATGATCGCACAATGACAAAAACAAAACAGCACTTCAAGTCGATGGAGGCAGAAAATAGCGCACACAGGGCCAGGTAATCAGCGTGACTCACAGAGGTTCGTGGAGTCTCATGATCACAACTTCTCCACTGTCAGCCCTCCAGTGACTCTCTCAGAGCTGCCCTGCCCTCTTCTAAACATTTCCAGTCAGAGATTTATGAGTCCTGCTTCTTGCTAACCATTTGTAAGTAAATTTGCATTAATATAAAGGTCTTATTCACCCTCAACATGGACAGAATATAATAGAAACTCATTTCATAAATAGCAAACTGTAAATATTCATTAGCTAATAGTGTAAAAATATTTTCTAAAAGCCTTTGAAAATTTGAAGTATTTGGGAAAAAAATCACAAATTCATTTTCACTTGGAGTTTGCTGTATCCCTGGTCACCAAGCCTGAATCCACTGTGGTACTTTTTAAAAAACATTTAGAACACCTCTCTCCCCAGAGATTCTAATTTGATAGATTGAGGTGTGACACCTCAATCTGTATTTTAAAGAAACGCCATTGGTGATTATTCTTGCAAAGCCAGAGTTGAGAATTCTTGTTCTAAATTTTCCTTGAAGGATGGATAATTTAATTGTGAAATCTGAAATTTTCACATATCCAACAGAGACATATCCAACTGTACATCAGAATCACTTTTCTTTATAATCCCCTAATTTAAAATATGTATTCATAAGTTTTTAATCAAAATTATCTCCAAAAAATGTATTCAAATGAAAATAATAATTTGACTGACAGTGTCAAAAAAGATTGTACTGATGGCTCATCTAATAAGCATTCTGCCTTATGTTATGGCATTTATTTAGTAAAATATATAAGTATGCAAGGCATTCAATTACAGTCTTACCATAATCAATATACTCTAACATATACTGGTAGTAATAAAATAACATACCTTATCAGGAATTAAACAAATTGTCTGAAATATTATTTCCAGGTGCAAACTTAAAACTAACATTATTAGTATTGAGTCTCATAAAAATTCTTTATATGCAATTTTAATAAACTGTCTCCTTCAAGTTAATATTCTAAGATGGTTGCTTAAATTTTCCTTATTCATTTACAGTGTTCTTGCCTGGAGAATCCCAGGGACGGGGAAGCCTGGTGGGCTGCCATCTATGGGGTTGCACGGAGTCGGACACGACTGAAGTGACTTAGCAGCAGCAGCAGGATTATTGATTCACCTAGGCCTTGCAATGATTTCTCAACCCGAGCTGAAGAACCCTGAGCACTGAAAAAATCTTTAAGGGACAACCAGGGCTGATGGTCGCAAAAGCATTCAAGGGTCTCCCATAAACATCAGCATTAAAATGCAATTACACCAGGAAGTCTGCGGGAAAATCAGTGCACACTCTAAAGTAAGGCTCAAATATCTATTTCCCTCTTTAATTATACCAAAAAAGATTCCAATCGTACCTCAAGAATAGGGCTCCAATCAAGGATAGAAGAACTCATGAAAACCATCCCATTTCTTGAGACGGTAGCAGGTGAAGCGTTGTCAATATTATGAGGTTCAAAAACAATCTTGCAGTTTGGAGCCATGGGAATCCGATCGCCATTGGCCAGGGTTAGTGTTTTGTTATCATCCAAAACGGAATTCAGATTTTCAATCCAGATGGCATCTACTGGACCGTCAAGTACTATCCAGATATGCTCCCCTAAAACATTCCACCAAGGGCAAGGGGGAAGAGCATACAGACATATATATGCATATATACATAACTATGCTTGAAGAAATATAGCAATGCAATTTTCATTAATTTTTAAATAAAGCTTTGACCTAAATGATTATCTTATTTCTTTGCATAGGGTTTTTCCAGTTCTTTATGTAGCAGTTGTTTAAAGCACACAATCAAAACAAAAAGTCATTTGTTTCCTGAAAAGATATTCATTGAGCAACCTTCTCTGTATCAGCATTGTTCCTGGGATAAGGTGATAAAAAAGACAACATCCTGCCCATCACAGAGGTTGCTTTCTAAGAGGTAGAGATGACAAAGCAATGTGCAAAGAAATATGTAAGAAAAATTCAGCAGGATAAGAGGGTGGGGCATTTTAGGTAAAGTGGTCCCTGAAATATTTCTGGAGCAGAATAAAGTGATGAAGAGATGTAGAACTAGGATTTTTCAGATAGTGGCAATAGTAGTTGCAAAGGTCCTGAAGTGGGTACAAGCTAAGGGGATCATGCTCCAGGAACAACAGGAAGTCAAACCTGGTTAGAAAGACGAGAAGGCAGAAAGGGATGTAGGTGACGTCAGAAAGACAGGCAGAGCTCCAAGAATCCATTCTGGTTTGCACAGACTGAGTCTGAGATGTTCAACAAGACAGCCGTTGAGTTGGGAATTCAAAGACTAGAGATTAAAATGTAGAGATCAGCTTAGAGATGGCATTGAGAGCCACGGACTGGGTAAGTTTAGTCCAGATCATAAGTGTACAGAGAAGAAGTCTGAGAACAGAGGCACTTGAATGTTCAGACTTCTGGGTCTGAACCAGGGCCTCCTGTGCTGGCTCCTCCCTCTGGCTGACCTCTCAGTGAAGCAGAAGTAGAGGAAGGTGCCCATGATGCCAAGTGGTGGAAGAGTCTGAAGGCGTGATCAGCTGTGCCAGACACTGCCGAGAGCAGGGCTAGACTGACAAGTGGTAGCCTGTGTGTGACAAGGTGGAGGTCATGAGTGTCCCCAACAGAGCACTTTCCGAGGGACCCTGGGCACAGAGACTAACAAACGTCAGGTCAGGAGATATTTGGAGGCAACGGCAGCAGTAGCAGCAAACACTCACCGGATATGCCCTCGTAAATTTAGGGCTTCGGTTTCACAGGGGCTCTTAATTTTTTAAGCACTAGCTCTCTTTTACTAACCAGCACCATGACTAAGTCTGCAGCTCTGATTTTCATTTGTAACAACTGTGCAGTACTCTGAGTCAAAAGAAATACTTAGAAAATCCTAATTATGCTCATTCAACTGCTACTGCTGCTGCTGCTAAGTTGCTTCAGTCGTGTCCGACTCTGAGCGACCCCATAGATGGCAGCCCACCGGGCTCCCTCATCCCTGGGATTCTCCAGGCAAGAATACTGGAGTGGGTTGCCATTGCCTTCTCCAATGCATGACAGTGAAAAGTGAAAGGGAAGTCGCTCAGTCGTGTCCCATGGACTGTAGCCCACCAGGCTCCTCCGTCCATGGGATTTTCCAGGCAAGAGTACTGGGGTGGGGTGCCATTCCCTTCCCCTTCAACTAGCAGTTCAAGGAAAATGGTGATCCGATCGCCAGAGTCCCTGTGAAAGTAAAAGTGTATGTTGCCCTTTTTTTTAAGAGTTTTTTTTTTTTTTTTTTTTAAACCTCTCTGAGCGTCTAGTCTCTGAGTTAACATTTGCTCACTGGATCTGTGTGACACAGGATTACTAGAATAAGTCAGAAACAAAAGTATATTTAATTCCCGTAAAACAGCAGCAGTTTCTAATATACTATTAACAAAGCATTTTCTTTTCTCTTTCACCGTTGGTGTTGGGTTGATCAGTCACATTCCCTCAAATAGAAGATCTGTGGTGCCACCTTAACTGTTTCTCAACAGAATACTGTTTCCCAAGGCATGAACTCGGCATGGACTCGTGAAGTGAACCCAAATGTCTCCGCCCTCCTCCTGTATCCTCGTGCGTCCCTGCAATTGCTTTCATGGTGCTTTCTCCTACTCATTCAGGAGTGAGAGGAGAACTGATCATCACCTTCTCCATCTGAACTTATATTCTGGGACCACTGAACTCAGTTTGCTGGTCCCATCACTTCATGGGAAATAGATGGGGAAACAGTGGAAACAGTGTCAGACTTTATTTTGGGGGGCTCCAAAGTCACTGCAGATGGTGATTGCAGCCATGAAATTAAAAGACGCTTACTCCTTGGAAGAAAAGTTATGAGCAACCTAGACAGTATATTCAAAAGCAGAGACATTACTTTGACGACTAAGGTCCGCCTAGTCAAGGCTATGGTTTTTCCTGTGGTCATGTATGGATGTGAGAGTTGGACTGTGAAGAGGGCTGAACGCTGAAGAATTGAAGCTTTTGAACTGTGGTGTTGGAGAAGACTCTTGAGAGTCCCTTGGACTGCAAGGAGATCCAACCAGTCCATTCTGAAGGAGATCAACCCTGGGATTTCTTTGGAAGGAATGATGCTCAAGCTGAAACTCCAGTACTTTGGCCACCTCATGTGAAGAGTTGACTCATTGGAAAAGACTGTGATGCGGGGATGGATTGGGGGCAGGAGGAGAAGGGGACGACCGAGGATGAGGTGGCTGGATGGCATCACTGACTCGACGGACATGAGTCTGAGTGAACTCCGGGAGTTGGTGACAGACAGGGAGGCCTGGCATGCTGCGATTCATGGAGTCACAAAGAGTCGGACACGACTGAGTGACTGAACTGAACTGAACTGAAGTAAGAGAATATTCAGAGTGAACCACTGGCCTTTAAGGAATTGGTTTAAGCTAAAGCCAAACACACATGTCATCTAAAGAGAATAATGTAAGATCAAAAACTTTCTTTTTGTTACAATATTCTTCCCTAAGAAACCCATTTACCACCTATGATTTTATAGGAGAATTGGTTTTCTAAAGATAGGCCGTACTGAGATGAGTATCATTTTTTTAATATTCAGAGAAAATAGTTATGGTGAAATTACTTGATTTAATACAATCAATTTTCCTAACAGCTTTTGTTATTTCATTCTATGATAACACAGGAATATTTTCCTTTTGAAAAAGGAAAATAATTCCCTTTGTAACCAAACAAAAGGGAGGAGGTGGGTATTTTAAATACATTAATCAATCATTTCTGTGTTTCAGCACTCAGAAATATCATACTGATTTATGACTTCTTGGTCTTGGATAAGATATTATACAGAAAATACGGTTTTACTAATTTTATTTCTTTTTAATATTTATATATTTGGCTGCATCAGGGCTTAGTTGTGGCCCACAAGCTCAATTTCCCTCCAGTATGTGGGATTTTAGTTCCCCAACCAGGGATCGAACTTGTGTTTCCTACATTGGAAGATGGATTTCTTAGCCACTGGACTACCAGGAAGTCCCCTACTAATTTTAAATAGCTACCAAGGCTTTTATTTAGAAGCACATGTCAAAAATTATAGCTGTAATTCAGGGACTATGGTGGTCCAGTGGCTAAAACTCCATGCTTTCACCTCAGGGGATACAGGTTCAATCTTTGTTGAGAGAATGAAGATCTTGCATGCTGTGTGGTGCTACCAAAAAAATTTTTTTTAATGTGTAAACTAATACTCTCTTTAGAGTCATGGATGTAGAAAACAAACTTATGGTTACCAGAGGTAAGGAGAGGGGAGATACATTGGGAGATTGGGATTGACATATACACTACTAGATATAAAATAGCTCAGGGAACTCTACTCAATACTCTGTAATGACCTATATGGAAAAGAATTTTTAAAAAAAGAACTGATGCATGTATATGTGTAACTGATTTGCTTTGCTGTACACCTGAAACTAACACAAAATTGTAAACCAGCTTTACTCCAATAAAAATCTAAAAATAAAAAATTACACTTGTAATTCATCTCCTACCTTTCTTAGCCCTCAGTGTTTTCCTCCAAAGAGTAGAAAATATCCCATCAGTCCAATCATTCGTTGCCACATCAAGCCGACCGAACATCTGTGGGGCTGTAATTGCTTTCGGATTCATCCTCATTTCCCGGTGTGGTTTTCCACAATCTATACCAAGTAAATCCAGATTTTAAACAACTCACATGTAGAATGAACCATCATTAGGCCACACTGCACCAGTTTGCAGTGTACTATCTGTCAGCAGATATTCAAAACATGAAAAATATGAAATTACATTGAAAATACATATCTTACTGCATCCCAAGTTATCACAACTATCCTCATTATATGTTATTGACGAAAGCACTTTTTTTATCATCTGGAAAAGGAAACTGCATATTATAAAAGGGGCGGGGGAAATGATACCATGCTGGAGTTGATGAAAGAATTAACATAATCTAGAAGCGCTTCAAATGTCACAGCTCAAAATCTTTTGGTTTCTTGTCTACTAGGTTAAATCGTAGGTCCCTGGTGGCTCAGACGGTGAAGAATCTGCTTACAATGCAGGAGACCTGGGTTCAATCCCTGAGTCAGGAAGATCCTCTGGGAAAGGGAATGGCAACCCACTCCAGTATCCTTGCCTGAAGAATTCATGGACAGAGGAGGATGGTGGGCTACAGTCGATGGGGTCACAAAGAGTCAGAAACAGTTGAAGGACTAAGCATGCATGCACGCAGGTTAAATCTTATATCTGAAATTCACTTAGAAGATGCCCAATTCTCCTCATTAACAGCTTTCATTTGCTGAGATATGGTCTTGCTCATTTGGAAAAAATCAGCTAAATTAATGTTACAAAAATCAAGAATTATTTTTCTGTGGTCAACTTCAAAAAAGGTATGCAAATCTCTCAAACTCTGAAACTATTCTCGAGTAAGATGAATTCTGTATATAGGAGACTATAGATAGTAAGTTAAAAAAAAAAAAAGAAAAAGATTTATAGTATATTATACGTGGAATCTTAAAAAATGGTACAAGTGAACTGGTCGGGGGGGGGGGGTCATGTTTGGGNGAATCGCCAGTCTATGTTCAACGAAGGATGCAGGATGTTTGGGGCTGGTGTATGGGGATGATCCGGAAGGATGATGTGGGGTAGGAGGTGTGAGGAGGGGTTCATGTTTGGGAGTTCATGTACACCCATGATGGATTCATGTCAATGCATGCCAAAACCAATACAGTACTGTAAAGTAAAATAAAGTAAAAATAAAAATTTTAAAAAAAAAACAAATAGACTCAGAGACATTGAAAACAAACACGGTTACCAATGGAGAAGGGCAGGGAGGGATAAATTAAGAGTTCAGGATTAAAATATACACATATATTTATACATTCATATACTAGATAATCAACAAGGGCCTACTGTATAGAACAAGGAAATACATTGAATATCTTATCACTTCATGGCAAATAGGTGGGGAAACAGTGGACACAGTGGCTGACTTTATTTTTCTGGGCTCCAAAATCACTGCAGATGGTGACTGCAGCCATGAAATTAAAAGACACTTGCTCTTTGGAAAGAAAGTTATGACCAACCTAGAGAGCATATTAAAAAGCAGAGACATTACTTTGCCAACAAAGGTCCGTCTAGTCAAGGCTATGGTTTTTCCAGTGGTCATGTATGGATGTGAGAGCTGGACTATAAAGAAGGCTGAGCACCGAAGAATTGATGCTTTTGAACTGTGGTGTTGGAAAAGACTCTTGAGAGTCCCTTGGACTGCAAGGAGATCCAACCAGTTCATCCTTAAGGAGATCAGTCCTGGGTGTTCATTGGAGGGACTGATGTTGAAGCTGAAAACTCCAATACTTTGCCTACCTGATGAGAAGAGCTGTCATTGGAAATGACCCTGATGCTGGGAGGGATTGGGGGCAGGAGGAGAAGGGGACGATAGAGGATGAGATGGTTGGATGGCATCACCGACTCGATGGACATGGGTTTGGGTGGACTCCAGGAGTTGGTGATGGACAGGGAGGCCTGGCGTGCTGCAGTTCATGGGGTCTCAAACAGTCGGACACAGCTGAGCGACTGAACTGAACTGAATAACTAGGAGGAGAATAACAGGGAGGAGAATCTAGAAAAGACTATATATACAATGGAATCACTTTGCTATACATCTGAAACTAATACAATATGTAAATCAACTATATTTCAATAAAATTTTTTTAAGATTTAAAATGCAAAATCATAAAATAGAGGCTAAAATGTCACATATTGTGTGAAAGACAAACACAGACACACAAGGATGGATATGCACACTGTAAAGGTGTTAAATTAAAACTTTTCTAGAAAATTAAATGATAATTCTCTTTTTCCAAAATCAGAAAAAGAATCAGGGTTAATTATTTGCAATATTTTACAGTGCTGAAGTTCAGCTTTGGCACAATGCAGGTTTTTCAATAAATGATATCCATAAGACTAGCAATACTTTTTTTAAAAAAATCTAATCACACTTTACAAAAGGCCAGCAAACTCTTCAAATATCTGACAGTAGCATAGATGAAAACTGGACTTGGTCTGTTGCCCATATAAGAGAAACTATCACAAAATCATTCCATTATGGTTGCAGGTAGAATTGTATCGTTTTCATTTAAAATCCCATAATATTTTTATACGAGCACTCTAAGGAAAAAAAAAATGCTTGACTTTTCAAATGTTAGTTAAACTGATTCCTCTTAATTCTTTCCACCTTCATGGACCCTGCTCCAGAGTAAGCCTTCTTTTCTTGCTGTCCTCTCCTTAGGTCCTCCTTACGGATATTCCCAGACAGCCCCTCCTGTCCAAAGTCTATGCTCTTCATGGCACACAGGGCTAATCACACCATCCCTCAGCTCTACGGCTTCCCATCACCCACAGGGTAAAAATCTAAGAGTTCAGCTAAAGTTATAAAGTGTCTCATACTGTGCCCTTGCTTCAAATTTGAGTTCCTCCAGAAGCAAAGCCTGAGATAAAGACAGAGGAACTGGGAGTTTGAATTTGGGTGAAAGACAGTGAGACAGAAAAGGAGAAAAAGCCAATAAAGAGCTTGTTGGTGAGCTGGTCACAGATGGAGGGTCCCTCTAGGAGACAGGAGGAGATGGACATTTGCCTTCCACTCTTTCCACCATATTGGCTGAGGGTATGTCTGCCTCAGGAGCATAACATCCCACCCAATCCCTTCTTCCAGGCTGAGCCAATTCCCAGGAACTAGAAAGGCATAAGGCTGACAAACTCGGAGATACCACTGGTGTTTGGGGGAGAAACTGTCCAACGGTTGTATCTGTAGCAGGGGAGGGTCAAAGGGAGGTGGCCTTGGGCACCAATAGCATTGGTTACCCCTCCGCATCTCCCCTCGCCCACCCCCCAACACAAATTACAACTTATCCATACCAGAGCACTTCCCCTGGTATATCAGGCTTTCACCAGTCCCTTCTGTCTACTCAGCGCCTTCATTCTGCTGAGAATACCTTTTATCCATCTGCTATTTAATCTTCAAACCTCAGATAAAGTAGCACCTGCTCTGTAAGCCTTTCTAGAATTCCTTAGAAAGGTTTCTGATCTCCTTTGCCTCTGCCTACACCATACTTGTCCAAATCTTGCCCACATTCAGTCTTCTATGCTGAGTTCTAATTATCTGTTTCACTCTGTTCACTGTAAACTCTTTTTCTTTCATGCCTGCTTGGTGTTAGTTCTAGAAAGTCTTGTAGGTCTTTGTAGAACTATTCAACTTTGGCTTCATCAGCATTAGTGGTTGGGGCATAGACTTGGATTACTGTGTTGCTGAATGCCTTGCCTTGGAAGCAAACTGAGATCATTGGGTTTTTGAGAGTGCACCAAAGGATCGCAAACTGAAACCAAGAACAAGTCAGTCAACAGCAAGCAGTCTAATAATTTATTCACTTTTGCGAAGGCCGTCGCCAAGGCCAGTGATGCCATATTGAGTACACAGTTTAGACATATTATACAGAATGTATCTACATCATTTAACATTTAGCACTCATCATAAGACACCCAGGCTTCCCACGTGGCTCAGTCGGTAAAGAATCTGCCCACAGTGCAGGAGACCCAGGTTCAATCCCTGGGTTGGGAAGATCCCCTGAAGAAGGAAAGGGCAACCCACTTCAGTGCTCTTGTCTGAGAAATCCCATGGACAGTGGAGTCTGGTGGGCTGCCCGCTCTGGGAATGCAAGAATCAGACACAACTAAACCATCACCGCTCATTTTCTCAGGCAACTGTAGAGATGT
>SJYX01020576.1:154413-197321 GCA_006410675.1 Oreotragus oreotragus | reverse complement strand
CCTAGTCAAGGCTATGGTTTTTCCTGTGGTCATGTATGGATGTGAAAGTTGGACTGTGAAGAAAGCTGAGCGCCGAAGAATCTATGCTTTTGAACTGTGGTGTTGGAGAAGACTCTTGAGAGTCCCTTGGACTGCAAGGAGATCCAACCAGTCCATTCTGAAGGAGATCAACCCTGGGATTTCTTTGGAAGGAATGATGCTAAAGCTGAAACTCTAGTACTTTGGCCACCTCATGTGAAGAGTTGACTCATTGGAAAAAGACTGATGCTGGGGGGGATTGGGGGCAGGAGGAGAAGGGGACGACCGAGGATGAGATGGCTGGATGGCATCACGGACTCGATGGACGTGAGTCTGAGTGAACTCCGGGAGATGGTGATGGACAGGGAGGCGTGGCGTGCTGCGATTCATGGGGTCGCAAAGAGTCGGACACGACTGAGCGACTGAACTGAACTGAACTGAGGTGCTAGCTGAGAGTATAATCCTGTCTCAGTGTGAGGACCCCCACGTAGAGTCCTATTGTACAGAATTCACTTCATCCTGTGGCTGAGGAAACAGACTAAACCCAACGTGTGCAGGACCTAGAACAATATAGACCATCACTACCAACCAATATCAGTGCACCAAGGCTCTATAAGCTGACCTGAAACCCAGCCGAGCAGCTTTCCCCTGTGGGACAATGCATGGTGCCCCCTAACAGCCAAAGTTCTGTGAAATTTTGGAACTTAACTGCCATGCCCACTGTTGCCAATACTTTTAAGAAGAAAGTCATCAATGTTTAATAACAACCAGAGAATACAAGGATAATTGTGAACAAGGCAATAGCCATTATGCTTAGATGACCCTGGGTTAGGGGCTTAGATGTAAGGCTTGGGGACACCTGGAAATGAAGTGCACTGATTTCACTTCTCAAGAAAAATATCTGATTCAGGACAGGAAATTAGTTTACAGTGAGGGTGGTTTTTCAACACACAGAATTTAAGAATCAGGTTTGGAATTATATTTATTGAGAGGTAGCATCTTATATTGGGGCTTCCCTGATAGCTCAGCTGGTGAAAAATCTGCCTGCAATGCAGAAGACCCCAATTTGATTCCTTGGTTGGGAAGATCTCCTGGAGAAGGGATAGGCTACTCACTCCAGTCTTGGGCTTCCTTGGTAGCTCAGCTGGTAAAGAATCCACCTGCAATGCGGGAGACCTGGGTCTTATATGTCATATATTAAGCATCTTAATATTAAGTAATAATTGCAAAATTGTATGGTATGCTGGGAAAATTCTGGGTTTTACCTTAATGGGCTCTGACCTTAACTTTGAGTCTCATTATTTACCACCTCTTTGATGTTCGGTATTTCTGAAGTTGAATCTTGATTTTTTTGTCCAAAATGGAGATAACAGTAATCACATCTCAAGATCATTTTGAAAACTAAATGGCATGATATATGCAAAACATATAACACAGTCTGTGAAATCACTTTAAAAAAATGTTTGCATAATTCAGAAAATCCAAGATATAGAAACAGTCTTGTGTCTGCCCATGGACGAATGAATAAAGACGATGTGGCACACATGAAAGTGAAAGTGAAGTCACTCAGTTGTGTCCGACTCTTTGTGGCCCCATGGCCTGTAGCCTAACAGGCTCCTCTGTCCATGGGATTTTCCAGGCAATAGTCTTGGAGTGGATTGCCATTTCCTTCTCCAGGGGATCGTCCCAACCCAGGGATCAAACCTGGGTCTCCTGCATAGTAGACAGATGCTGTATCGTCTGAGCCACCATACGCAATGGAATATTATTCATCCACAAAATATAATATCCTGCCATTTATGAAAACATGGATGGACTTTGAGGGTATCATGCTAAATGAAATAACTCAGACACAGAAAGACAAATACTGTGTGGGATCACTTATATATGGCATCTAAAAATGTCAAGCTCAGCTTCTGCGGAAGCTCCAATACTTTGGCTACCTGATGCAAAGAGCTGACTCTTTGGAAAAGAGGCTGATGCTGGGAAAGATTGGAGGCAGGAGGAAAAGGGGACAACAGAGGATGAGATGGTTGGATGGCATCACCGACTCAATGGACACGAGTTTGAGCAAGCTCTAGGAGATAGTGAAAGTGAAAGTCGCTCTGTCGTGTCTGACTCTTTGCGACCCCACGGACTATATGCTGCTGCTGCTGCTAAGTCACTTCAGTCATGTCTGACTCTGTGTGACCCTATAGACGGCAGCCCACCAGGCTCCCCCATCCCTGGGATTCTCCAGGCAAGAATACTGGAGTGGGTTGCCATTTCCTTCTCCAATGCATGAAAGAGAAAAGTGAAAGTGAAGTCGCTCAGTCTGTCCGACTGTTAGCGACCCCATGGACTGCAGCCCACCAGGCTACTCCGTCCATTGGATTTTCCAGACAAGAGTACTGGGGTGGGGTGCCATTGCCTTCCCTGCCACGGACTATATAGTCCATGGAATTCTCCAGGCCAGAATACTGGGGTGGTAGCCTTTCCCTTCTCCAGGGGATTTTCCCAACCCAAGGATCAAATCCAGGTCTCCTACATTGCAGGCAGATTCTTTACCAGCTGAGCCACAGGGAAGCCCAAGAATACTGGAGTGGGAGCCTATCCCTTCTCCAGTGGATCTTCCCGACCTAGGAATTGAACCAGGGTCTCCTGCATTGCAAGTGGATTCTTTACCAACTGAGCTCTCAGGGAAGCCCAGGGATAGTGAACGAGAGGGAAACCTGTGTAGTCCATGGGGTCGCAAAGAGTTGGGCATGATTTAGTGACTGAACAACAGCAACAGAGAAACGGATTGTGGAACTGTAGTTACAAGGGATGGGGGTGGGGCATGAAGAGAAGCTGGAAAGGGGTACAAAATTCTAGTTATAAAATTAGCAAGTTTGGGCACCTAATGTATCAGCATGGTGATTATAGCTAATAATACTGTATCATACAAATATTTGAATATTTCTAAGAAACTATCAATAAATCTTAAATGCTGTCATCACAAAAAAAGAAATGGTTATTATGTGATATGATGGAGGTAATAACTAATGCTATGGTGACAATAATTTTGCAACATATATACGGATCAAATCAGCATACTGCACACCTTAAACTTATATATGTGTCAAAATAAAATCTGAATAAAGCTGGAAATGGGGGTTCCCTGGCAGTCCAGTGGTTAGGACTCTGTGCTTCCACTGCAGGGAGCACAGTTTGATCCCTGATTAGGAAACTAAGATTCTGCATGGCACGGAGCACAGTCAAATAAAAAAATTTTTTTTAATTTAAAATATATGCTGGAGTATGGGGATGATCCGGAGGGATGATGTGGGGTGGGAGGTGGGAGGGGGGTTCATATTTGGGAGTTCGTGTACACCCGTGGCAGATTCATGTCAATGTATGCCAAAACCAATAGAGTACTGTAAAGTAAAATAAAGTAAAATGGAAGCTCTAAGAAACAACAACAACAACAAAAATAAATAAATAAATAAATAAAATAAAATATATGCTGGAAAAAAATGTTTTTCTTCTCTGGTCTATTAATGTACTGTGTTATCTCTAAAACATATCCAATATTCAAAAAAGTTGTATCTTACATGCTGCTGCTGCCATTTAGTTGCTAAGTCATGTCTGACTCTTTTGCAAACCCATGCTATTCAACTCTAATATGGCTGCACGTGTGCTCAGTCATCCCTGACTCTTTGCAACACCATGGACTGTAGCCCGCCAGGCTCCTCTGTCCATGGGAGTTCCCAGACAAGAATATGGGAGTGGGCTGCCATTTCCTTCTCCAAGAGGTCTCCTCCTATAAAAATATGTTAATATACATCTATATTTGTGTTCCTCTCGGAGCATTCACATGTCACAGAACGTGCCCCCAGGATAATGAGGTTTGACTGTCCCCTTACCTGTCATGGCTTTCATCAAGGTGCGGATGCAGGCGGTCTTCCCTGCTCCACTTGGCCCTAGGGTCATCATTCCATGCCGCACTCTCTGTGTTTCAAACAGCTGGATGACTTTCAGTTTCCAAGGAGGATGGTTGATTAAACCAGCTTCTTCAACCTGAAAATAAAACAAAATCCCCACATTTAAACAGCTATCAGGACTTATCGTTGTGTTCAAAATAAATACAGACATGGAGCAAGGTTAGAGGTATGGGGAGTTATTATTAATACATACGGATGTGCCAGTTTGGAAAGATGGAAAAAGTTCTGAAGGTGAATAGTAGTGATGTTTGCAAAATACAATGAATGTATTTAATACCACTGAGCTGTACACTTTAAAAATAGTTTAAAAGGTATATTTAAGCAATGAGTTTTACTACAATAAAAATATATATACACCTAGACAAAAAGCAGGCTGAACATAATCAAAATGATATCCCAACCTAATCCATATCTGACTTAGGGAATTACAAACACTTACATTTACATGAATGTACACATTAGGAGCAACTTAAGAACAAAGGCTCAAATAGCAAAATTATTTTAGATGTTTAATTTAGAAGATAATATTTAGTATAAAAAGATCATTTCAAGCATACCAAGTTAGACTGAAATTCCATACAACTGCCAAGCCATGTTTGTAAATCTAATGTATGGTTTTTATCTATCAAACAGATGTATGAAAACTGTGAAACACTATTCTAAATTTAAACTTCTATGAGCTTAGTACAAATGATATCTTTGTTTTACAGATAAGAAAACAGATACAAAGAGACTAAGTAATTTACCCAAGATTATTCACTGTAAAGTTATGGAGTAAGGATCTGATCCCAAGATTCAGCCCTATAGTTCATGCTCTTAACCACCATGCTATGCTTAAATTCACTATAAATGATGCTTTTATTTTTACTTAAATAATTTTTGGATAATACTTATATATTATTTTATGTTATTGACTCTTCATATTTCTCATATGCTACAAATTACAAATGTAAGTCACTTTATAAATTAGCTTATACTTAGCATTTTTAGGCAATGCTACAATTAAGATGGCCATATGATGAAGAAGCCATTTGCAAAATGAATTATCACTTTTACTTAATTGGGAGATTAAGATTTTTATACACTGACTTTTAAAGGGAAAGTTTCCATAAAATACTACTATATTTAATTTTTTATTACAAATACATTCAAAGAATTGAAATGCATATTATAAATATGAGCTAGTCACCATTCCTATAAAACTTTTTTTTCCAAATGCTTTTTCATAGGAAAGGAAATTGAGGCACAAGATTTTCATGATTCATCTCCATTCCTAGGAAGATTATAGGGCTTCCCAGGAGGTGCTAGTGGTAAAGAACCCACTTGCCAATGCAGATGTAAGGGACGTCGTTTTGATCCCTGGGGGGATAAGATCTCCTGGAGGTGGCCATGGCCACCCACTCCAGTACTGGGCTAGAATCCCATGGGCAGAAAAGCCTGGTGAGCTAGAGTCCATAGAGTCACAAAGAGTTGGAGACGACTGAAGCCACTTGGCATAGCACAGCACAGGAAGATGATAAAAAGATAAAGCTGCGCCAAGTATCACGGAAAACCCAGACACCTCATGATACACTTAACATGATGGATCCCCCAAAGCCCAAGGACGAAATCACAAGTGATCCTTGGCCTGGGGGAAAAGATGGACAACGAAGGAGCCACATGAGGTCACTCCAGATGACTCTCAGTAGCAGGAGTCAGGACACCAAAGCAACGTGGTAAACAAACACCAGGGCTGCAGAGAGAACCAAGCCTAGCACAGGTAAGGCAGCAGGCCACACACACACCCCCACGCCGCCCCGGCCCATGCTCACCCACCACTTTTCACTGGGAATCTGGTGTGGAACGGTCTCCATCAGTAACAGTGCCACTAGCACATGGCTAACTGTGGTTGAGCGAGACCCCCTGGCAGGAAAAATTCTATTAATGGTGTGTAATGGCTTCTCTTAAACCTGTAGTCACAGCCTTGGTGGTGGTGTCAAAATCTGTAGATTTAGACCATACCAGCTCCACTTGATTCTCATGAAATTCAGATGAAAGGAACACATTGCTTGATGTCCTGTGAAACATGTTACCTGTCTACTAATCGCCATTTCCAGTTCAGGATAACCCGCCTTGTCCAGAAGAATATTTGGGAAGAGATCTTCAATCAAACTCAAAAATAAAGGTTCATCCTCATCAATCTCAAAAAGAAAAGAAAGGAAATCAGACCAACTCTTTTGGTACAAGCACAGCAATATTAGGCAAACTGAAAATCAGTAATACATTTCAGATTACTTTATCACAGCCAGTAATACATAAATAAAATACCTCCACTGAAGCTGAGAAATATTTTCATCATGTTTCCCATGCATTAAAAATTAGTTTTTAAAAGGAAGGAAGGATAGAGAAGAAGAGGAGGAAAAGGAAGAAAACAGAAGGAAAGAAAATACCGCCTATGTGACAACTTTCTATAAAACAACCATTTTAGGGAGTTACTACATAACCTATAATTTCTTACTTAAATGAAAAAGAATTTTTCAAATGAAACAGAGTGGCAAATTCATGAAATGAAATTTGTTTAATTCATACTTTTACTATGAAAAAAAATATCGTCAATATAGATATAGATTCACTGTATATAGATTCATTGATAACCAGATGATTGATTATCAATCTCAACTGCAAAATCAAAGAATGTGAAATTTTACACATTTGCAAAATCTTACATACAATTTCCTGCCAAAATCTACTTTTAAAAAGGTGGGATTATAGCTCTAAAACACAAAAATTTCAAGGTATCTGGAAACTTAAACACAGATTTTTTTTAATCCATTTTCATTCTATTGGAATAGACATGTGTTAGACTAGATATGAGCCGCCACAGAAATTACTTCTGAAAAAATGTAATTTAAAGTCATGCTCTATGAAATTTAAAGTGCTTCATCTGATAATTAAGCATTTTAAATGAGATCTTTAAATAAATATTTCTAAATCTCATTTGTGCTTAAACTGAAATTTAAGTGGATAGAACAGCCCCATCTGTGAACCTCACCAGTTTGGAAAGATTCATATCTCGCAGCACACGCATGACGATCGTGGACTCCGTATCCATGGGGCTGGCTCTCTTGGCTGCTCCCAGGGTTCGCAGAACTGACAGAATATTACGCAGACCAAAGTCATAATGTACCTGAAGAATATGAAGAACACTGGGCTTATTTTCAAACTTAAGTTACCCATGGCAACTGTACAAATTTGACAGAGGCATGATGAATATTGCTGATTTTCCTTTTGAACACGTGTACAGATAGTAGAGCAATAAATTTTTTACCAATAACTTTTTCTTTTTAGGAAGTGGAGAATACCCAAAAAAGCCCACTCTCTGGGTCATCACTAATTTAAGCCCTTAGATCTGAAAACTGTTGACAATAGACAGATCTTGACGGGGAGAAAGGAGTAAACTTCCTCATGGAAAATACAGGTTATCTTGAGCCCTTCTTAAGCCAATTATCCACAAGAAAATGTCCTCATATCTCAAAAACTAAAATTTTGAACTAGAATTAAACTGTGACCTTGCTTATGACCATAATATAAGGTTAAAAGATAGGAATATCAAAGAGGAAAAAAAAAAGTTCCAAAATTACCTAAGTTGAGCGAGTGAAGTTGTTCAGTCATGTCCGACCCTTTGCCACCCTATGGACTGTAGCCTATGAGGCTCCTCCACCCATGGAATTTTCCAGGCAAGGGGACTGGAGTGGGTTGCCATGTCCTTCTCCAGGGGATCTTTCCCACCCAGGAATCAAACCCATGTCTCTCACATTGCAAGCAGACACTATTACCATCTGAGCCACCAGGGACAAAAGGGAGTAACAATAAGGACAAATTGCAAAGCCAAGCCCCCAGCTTTGCTGACCTCTTGACATATATTTATAAAAGTTCAATCACCCAAAATTTTAGCACTTAAAAAGCAAATAATTAAAAACCAATTCTCCAGCCACCATAGGAAACAGTATCTCTGGCAATTCCTCGAAACTTTTTAAAATAGAACCACATAGGATCCAGCAACCCCACTTGGGGGACTATATCCCAAAGAGTTGAAAGCAGAGTCTCAAAAAGATATTTGCCCACCCATGTTCATAGCAACACTATTCACAATAGCCAAGAGGTGGGAGCAACCCAAAGCCCATCGACAGATGAATGGACAAACAAAATGTGGCATGTGTGGAAACTGGAATGATATTCAATCATAAAAAGGAAGCAAGCACTATCACATGCTATACCAAGTTAAATAAGCCAGTCACAAAGAGAAAAATACCATGTGGTTCCATTTGCATAAGATATCTAAAGTAGTCAAATACATAGAAACAGAAAGTTCAGTGGTGGTTACCAGAGGGAAGGAGAGAGTGGAGTTTTTTTAATGGATATAGAGTTTCCTTTTTATAAGAGAAAAAAACTATGGAGATCTGTTTCACAACACTATTGAACTGTACACTCAAAAATGGTTAGATGATAGGCTAATGTTACATTTTTTATTGTTGTTCAGTTGCTAATTCATATCTGACTCTCTGCAACCCCATGGACTGGAGCACACCAGGCTCCTCCGTCCTCCACTGTCTCCCGGAGTTTGCTCAAATTCATGCCCCTTGAGCCGGTGATGCTACCTAACCACCTCATTCTCTGCTGCCCCCTTTGCCTTTTGCCTTCAATGACTATGTTTTCAATCATAATTTATAAAAACCTACAGAAAAAAATTGTCTGCTAGTTGGAAGCTGGATGTATCACTTAATACCAATCATTTGATGGATAGGGCATATAACAATATTCAGATTGAGTTCCTGCCTTCAAGGAGTTTAAGTTCTAATCCTCAATAAAAGAAACATAAGCAAGCTTGCATAAAAGTAACAATGACTTGAAATTGTTGGTGGGTGGAATTAATTAAGGAAAGTTTTCCATAATAAGATTCAATAAAATCTGCAGGCATGAAGCAAGATTCACAGGCTGTTGATCAAGGGATCAGCATGGGGCCAATTGTTTTGTACACATGGACTCATATCATTTCCCAATGACCTTGTGAACAAGGGCAATAGGAATGAAGGAAACAGATGTGAAATTAAAGAGGGCAGGAGTTAGTGATGTGGGAGTTTTTCTACATACAAGGTACAGCACAGAAAGGAGAAGTTATTTCTAAATCTCATTTGTGCTTAAACTGAAATTTAAGTGGATAGAACAGCCCCATCTGTGAACCTCACCAGTTTGGAAAGATTCATATCTCGCAGCACACGCATGACGATCGTGGACTCCGTATCCATGGGGCTGGCTCTCTTGGCTGCTCCCAGGGTTCGCAGAACTGACAGAATATTACGCAGACCAAAGTCATAATGTACCTGAAGAATATGAAGAACACTGGGCTTATTTTCAAACTTAAGTTACCCATGGCAACTGTACAAATTTGACAGAGGCATGATGAATATTGCTGATTTTCCTTTTGAACACGTGTACAGATAGTAGAGCAATAAATTTTTTACCAATAACTTTTTCTTTTTAGGAAGTGGAGAATACCCAAAAAAGCCCACTCTCTGGGTCATCACTAATTTAAGCCCTTAGATCTGAAAACTGTTGACAATAGACAGATCTTGACGGGGAGAAAGGAGTAAACTTCCTCATGGAAAATACAGGTTATCTTGAGCCCTTCTTAAGCCAATTATCCACAAGAAAATGTCCTCATATCTCAAAAACTAAAATTTTGAACTAGAATTAAACTGTGACCTTGCTTATGACCATAATATAAGGTTAAAAGATAGGAATATCAAAGAGGAAAAAAAAAAGTTCCAAAATTACCTAAGTTGAGCGAGTGAAGTTGTTCAGTCATGTCCGACCCTTTGCCACCCTATGGACTGTAGCCTATGAGGCTCCTCCACCCATGGAATTTTCCAGGCAAGGGGACTGGAGTGGGTTGCCATGTCCTTCTCCAGGGGATCTTTCCCACCCAGGAATCAAACCCATGTCTCTCACATTGCAAGCAGACACTATTACCATCTGAGCCACCAGGGACAAAAGGGAGTAACAATAAGGACAAATTGCAAAGCCAAGCCCCCAGCTTTGCTGACCTCTTGACATATATTTATAAAAGTTCAATCACCCAAAATTTTAGCACTTAAAAAGCAAATAATTAAAAACCAATTCTCCAGCCACCATAGGAAACAGTATCTCTGGCAATTCCTCGAAACTTTTTAAAATAGAACCACATAGGATCCAGCAACCCCACTTGGGGGACTATATCCCAAAGAGTTGAAAGCAGAGTCTCAAAAAGATATTTGCCCACCCATGTTCATAGCAACACTATTCACAATAGCCAAGAGGTGGGAGCAACCCAAAGCCCATCGACAGATGAATGGACAAACAAAATGTGGCATGTGTGGAAACTGGAATGATATTCAATCATAAAAAGGAAGCAAGCACTATCACATGCTATACCAAGTTAAATAAGCCAGTCACAAAGAGAAAAATACCATGTGGTTCCATTTGCATAAGATATCTAAAGTAGTCAAATACATAGAAACAGAAAGTTCAGTGGTGGTTACCAGAGGGAAGGAGAGAGTGGAGTTTTTTTAATGGATATAGAGTTTCCTTTTTATAAGAGAAAAAAACTATGGAGATCTGTTTCACAACACTATTGAACTGTACACTCAAAAATGGTTAGATGATAGGCTAATGTTACATTTTTTATTGTTGTTCAGTTGCTAATTCATATCTGACTCTCTGCAACCCCATGGACTGGAGCACACCAGGCTCCTCCGTCCTCCACTGTCTCCCGGAGTTTGCTCAAATTCATGCCCCTTGAGCCGGTGATGCTACCTAACCACCTCATTCTCTGCTGCCCCCTTTGCCTTTTGCCTTCAATGACTATGTTTTCAATCATAATTTATAAAAACCTACAGAAAAAAATTGTCTGCTAGTTGGAAGCTGGATGTATCACTTAATACCAATCATTTGATGGATAGGGCATATAACAATATTCAGATTGAGTTCCTGCCTTCAAGGAGTTTAAGTTCTAATCCTCAATAAAAGAAACATAAGCAAGCTTGCATAAAAGTAACAATGACTTGAAATTGTTGGTGGGTGGAATTAATTAAGGAAAGTTTTCCATAATAAGATTCAATAAAATCTGCAGGCATGAAGCAAGATTCACAGGCTGTTGATCAAGGGATCAGCATGGGGCCAATTGTTTTGTACACATGGACTCATATCATTTCCCAATGACCTTGTGAACAAGGGCAATAGGAATGAAGGAAACAGATGTGAAATTAAAGAGGGCAGGAGTTAGTGATGTGGGAGTTTTTCTACATACAAGGTACAGCACAGAAAGGAGAAGGCAGAGTAAAGGGGACTTCCTGGGTGGCACAAGAGTAAAGAATCCAGTTTACAATGCAGGAGACTCAGGTTAGATCCCTGGGTTGGAAAGATCTGCTGGAGTAGGAAATGGAAACCAACTCCAGTGTTCTTGCCTGAGAAGTCCCATGGACAAAGGAGTCTGGTGGGCTACAGTCCATGGTGTCGCAAAGAGTTGGACATGATTGAGTGGCTGAGCACAAGCAAAAGAAACTAAGTATGTTTGAGTGAGAATTGAATTAGGCTGAAACTGTGGGTATAAGAAATAATTTAGATTCAAAGAAGTTTGAATTAGAGGTTCCTCAAAACCACAAGGACACACAGCACTCTATGATAAATACATAGGTGGGATAAGGAGCAAACAATAATATGCATATTTCTTTGGCTCTTAAATCAATTCAGATAGTATTCACTTCATTTCTACACTATAAATATTAATTTCTTCAAATGTACTTAATAAAACTATACATGAAAAATCATTTTTGCAATGATATCATTTTCTACTTTGTACCAGGGAGGTACTTTCTCAACAGCCCCAGTCTATAATTTTCTTGTTTTTTTTTTTAGTTTTTATTTTATTGTGGAGTATAGTTGATTTACAATATTGTGTTAGTTTCAGGTATCCACCAAAGTAATTCAGTTTTACATATATACATGTATCTATTCTTTTTCGGAGTCTTTTCCCATATAGGTTATTACAGAATATTGAGTAGGGTTCCCTGTGCTACACAGCAGGTCCTTATTAGTTATCTATTTTTCTATATAGTAGTATGTACATGTTAATTCCAAACTCTCAAGGTATCCTTCCCCCTGTTCCCCTTTAATTGCCATAAATTTGTTTTCTATGTCTGTTAAGTCTGTTTCTGCCTTGCAGATATGTTCATTTGTATAATTGTTTCGATTCCACATATAAGTGATATCATAAGGCATTTGTCTTTCTCGCTCTGACCTAACTTGGTACAGTCACCTCTACGTCCATCCATGTTGCTGTGAATGACATTATTTCATTCTTTTTTATGACTGAACATCTTCATTGACTAGGCTAAAGCTTTTGCCTGTGTAGATCACCACAAACTGTGGAAGATTCTTAAAGAGATGGGAATACCAGACTACCTTACCTGCCTCCTATGAAACCTCTATGCAGGTCAGGAAGCAACAGTTAGAATCAGACAAGGAAAAACAGACTGGTTCCAAATTGGGGGAAAAGTATGTCAAGGCTATATATTGTCACCCTGCTTATTTAACTTCTATGTAGAGTACATCATGCAAAATGCCAGGCTAGATGAAGCACAAGCTGGAATCAAGATTGCCAGGAGAAATATCAATAACCTCAGATATGCAGATGACACCACCCTTATGGCAGAAAGCAAGAGGAACTAAAGCCTCTTGATGAAGGTGAAAGTGGAGAGTGAAAAAGCTGGCTTAAAACTCAACATGAAAAAAAAAAACAAAGATCAGTTCCGGTTTCCTCGGTGTGATGGTATGGGGAGAGAGGAGGTAGGGGGCTTCAGGATTGGGAACACGTGTACACCTGTGGCAGATTCATGTTGATGTACGGCAAACCAACACAGTATTGTAAAGTAAAATAAAGTAAAATTTAAAAAAAATAAACAAAGATCATGGCATCCGGTCCCATCAATTCATGGCAAATAGAAGGAGAAACAATGGGAACAGTGACAGACTATTCTGGGGGGCTCCAAACTCACTGTGGACAGTGACTGCACCATGAAATTAAAAGATGTTTGCTCCTTGAAAGAAAAGCAATGACAAAACTAGACAGCATATTAAAAAGCAGAGATTTTACTTTGCCAGCAAAGGTCCATATAGTCAAAGCTATGGTTTTTCCAATAGTCATGTACAGATGTCAGAGCTGGACAATAAAAAAGACTGAGTGTTGAAGAATTGATACTTTCAAACTGTGGTCCTGGAGAAGACTCCTCTTGAGAGTCCCTTGGCAGCAAGGAGATCAAACCAGTCAATCCTGAAGGAAATCAGTCCTGCATATTCATTGGAAGGTCTAATGATAAAACTCCAATACTTTGGTCACCTGATGCAAAGAGCCGACTCACTGGAAAGATCCTGATGCTGGGGAAAATTGAAGGCAGGAGGAGAAGGGGACAACAGAGGATGAGACGGTTGGATGACATCACCAACTCAATGGGCATGAGTTTGACCAAACTCCGGGAGATGGCAAAGGACAGGGAAGCCTCGCGTGCTGCAGTCCATGGGGTCGCAAAGAGTGGGACACAACTGGGCAACTGAACAACAACAAAGATTGCATTATACGTATATATATATATATATACTACATATTCTTTCATTCCTCTGTGAATGCACATTTAGTTTCTTTCATGCCTTGGCTACTGTAAATAGTGCTACAGTGAACATTGGGATACATGTATCTTTTCAAATTATGGATATATGCCCAGGAGTGGGATTGCTGGATCACATAGCAATTCTAGTTTTTCTGAGGAATCTCCATCCTGTTTTCCACAGTGGCTGCACCAACTTACATTCTCACAAACAACATAAGAAGCTTCCTTTTTCTCCACACCCTCTCCAGAACAGAATAAAAATTTTCAACATGCCTAAATACATAGGGACCTTCAGAATCTCACACCTGCTTAGAAAGCTGCTCCTCACACAACTTGTAGAGTGTGAAAAACTTCCTGGCCAAAACAATGTTGTCAATAAAGCCACAACTGGCTAGCTTCACCCTGATGATAATCTGCCGGTCAGGGACCATCATGGCCACGGAGCGGAAGTTAATCTTCAAGTTTTCGGGGAGTTCCTGCCGCCCAGCGTAACCAGGATTCTGTACAGAAAGTAAAACCGAAGGATGAATGATACAGTCATGGGGTAACAAGCACAATATATCAGCATAATATTAAAAGATTCATTATGCACACACAGCAAATCTGGAATGACAGCTGGAAAATTCATTTACATATCTCACTCTCCTTTTAACTGGAGAGACTAAGTCATGAGTTATTAATATCAGTTCTGTTTATCACCAAAGGCTTTCAAATAAGAGTGAAAATTACAATCCCAGTTCCCATTCATGGAAAATAAATGACAGGACAAGGGAGATACATGAAAACTGTGATAAAAAGGCTGAAGTTCAGTAGCTCTTCTTATGGTTTCTTACCATGGTTAGAAAAAGCCCAAATTCAGGGTTCATAGTTACATTATCTCCATCAGTAAAAATAAAAGATTTTTTACGCTCCTTTTTACATGTCAGAATAATAGAAATCTGCTGGGCTGCAACGGAGAGAACTGGTAGATCTATACGGTTAAATTCATCAAAACAACCCCAGGATCCAGACTGTGCCAGTCCTTAGAAGGGAAATTAAATAGAAAATCCAATTAGTACATCCAATTAGAAAGTCAAGAAAAAGAGCATTATGCAACTGCCAAGACAAGCCAGAGCTAAATCTGTTCAAACATAAAGTTGAACAAATAGATCATATATTAAGTGCCCCCAAAATAATTCACAATGTAACACTTTTTCACAGTGTCAACACCCAACCTGCAGGGATAAAGGAACAGTACAAAGGTGAGTGATATTGACGTTCGACCCACACAACACTGGAAAGATTCAGGTTTTTCCAAAAGTTTTACAAATTGGAAAATGACACTAAAATGCAGCCAGTTGTTGAAAAATAAATCTTAACAAGATAGTCCACCTTAGCTTACATTTTTCAGCGAATAAAAAAATATCACCTTCACCTTTAAAAATCCGTCCGAGTCCTCGGAAATCCATCTGATCCGAACAGTTGAAAACCACGACGTATTTCCCAAGACACCGTCCCATATCTTTGGTCGTTTCTGTTTTTCCCGTTCCTGCAGGACCAGCGGGGGCACCCCCCATGCTCATGCCCAGAGCTTGAGCCAATGTGATGTAACACCTGGAAGGATGCAGGGATCACTAGAACCACACCACTGGCAGCTGAAAGAGGCCTCTGGGGCATCACAGGGACGATATTCACACAAAATTTAAAAAGGAAGATCCCGTCCATTGTCGCTACTTAACCTTTCCAGAACCTCACCCTAACGTACACTTATCCTTAGGTATATTAACATGTGTTGAGGAAATGGCAGTAGTCTAAGGTCAAACACATTTGAAAACTCTTAAAGACATTCAACAAGATTTCTTATGATAATGTATGTTGACAATTTCCAGTTATGAAAAAGAATACACAGGATTTCCAACTTATTTGGCAACTTTTTCACAACTACCTATCAACATCTAAACAAGAGTATTCTAGGAAACCGGGCCTGGCTTCCCAGGTGGCTCAGAGGTAAAGAATCCACGTGCCAATGCAGGAGATAGGAGTTCAATCCCTGGGTCAAGAAGATCTCCTGAAGGAGGAAGTAGCAACCCACTCCAGTACTCTCACCTGGAGAATTCCATGGACAGAGGAGCCTGGTGGGCTACAGTCGATGGGTTCACAAAGAGTCAGAAATGACTGAGTGCAAACACACACACACACACACACACCATACACACACCACACATGCACACACCACACACACAGTAGATTAATCCCTTTTTGAATCTAAGAATTTATAATTTGACCAACATGGGAACCAATGATCACAGGAGATTTAAATCACACATTGCTAAATAATCACATTATAAATTTATTTCTGGAAGCATCTACTAAACCTGCAAATATCTTCTGCTGCATCTTACAGTATGATATTAACAAATAAAAGATACTTGTGAGAGAATCAAGAATACCTGTGAAGGAAAACAAAATAACTGATAACTTGCCAATGAATCCTTCAATTTCCCAGCATCAGCCACAGCTGTAAAAGGAGGTAATCTATAATATAATGCATTTTAGGGCTTTCTGATGGCCAAACTCAAAAGCTTTCATCTGGACTTGAAAAAATATTTCAAAGAAAATAAAGTGATTGTCCAGCAATAAAACATGGGAATGAGCAGCGAGCACACCCACTGGAAGCCCCTAAGGTCTCAACTTTATCAGATCTGGGTTCATAGAAAGACAAGTAAGTGATTCAGTCTTGATGCAGAAAATGAGCCTGGATTCACAGAAGGTAATGTGGGTGTAAAACCAGAAGGATTTCTGACCTCACTTTGATTCTGCCTTTCAACCCAAGGTCTTATCTTTCCTCTTGAACTTTTGTTATCCCTTCAGAGCAGTCTCTGTAATAACAGCTAACATGATGTTATAATAGCTCTGACTGTTAGGGGAATAGCTCTGACTGTTAGCTCACTAGCTGAAACCACCCACCCTGGCCAGGCACCATAGTAACCATTTTTGTGAGTTAATTTATGACAGGAGGTCCTGGTAAGGAACAGGGAATTAATAAGCCTCCACCAACCGGAAGAGTTCGAGAAAGGTCAAAAGGAGACCCTATGTGTCTGACCATCTCCCAGAATCCTCCTCATTGGAATCCATTTTAACTGAACAATGTGGGCACCACCAGAAAGAACCCTGAGCCAGAATGATTGGCCAAAGACAACCCGAAAGCTAATCCCATCACCATAAAACTCAAGACTGTGAGCCACGAGGCAGAGCAGTTCTCCTAGGTTCCCTTACCCTACTGCCCTCTACTGGGCACCCCATCCCAATCAAGTCTCTTGCTTTGCCGGCACGTGTGTCTCCTCAGACAATTCGTTTCCAAGTGCTAGACAAGAGCCCACTCTCAAGCCATAGAAGGGGGTTTCCTTCCTTCCACACAACTACACCATGTCATTTAAACCCCACTAAACCCTGTGGGGAAGTCAGTTATGGTCTTCATTTTATAGATAAGGAGAGAGGCTTAGATGGAATAGTTTTTCTCGGGGTCACAGCAGTGGAGGAGCTGAGATTTGAGTCAGTTTTTGTGGCCAATAGCCCTCTCATTTCCCACTAATAGGACAGACCCACACTCTCAGGGTCAGGAGTAAATCTCCAGGAACTCTGGCCACCCAGATGCTCTGTCTTGCAAAGATCCCTCTTTATTATGGGATCATGTGGGTTTATATTTAAACTGAAAAAGTGGCAAGCTGTTAGGCTGTCAGAAAGAAATCACATTATTTACATAAAAAATGGGCATCCACGCTAGGTGATATCTTCAAAAGGGGGGGCTTCAGTCCAAGTGATACTAAGCAGGACCCTGTGGGGCACCGGGCACAAAAGCCTTTCTGTGTTCCCCATGTCTTGAATACAGGAACTAGGCTTCATTCAGCCTTCAAGACCTTCCCTGAGTTCCAAGGGGCAGATTCAAGCAGTTGTTAAACAGGGAAGGGATGGAACATGTGGACAAAGGAGGAAGAGTCGAGAGTAACAGGAGTGCAACCTTGGGGCAGAGTCCTGGTTCCCCGTCAAGGGATACAGGTAACAGTATCTTTGAGCTGCTTTGCAGATGTTGAAACACCCACCAGGTAGAAGATAAAACGGTATGGTGCCCACAAGCACCCAGGCTGCAGCCCAGTTGGAAGCAGAAGGTTCATGATGCCAACTTCCACTTATCTTGCCAGCAACCAATGAGAAGAAGATCCACAAACTGATGAGGATCTCTTTGAACCATGAATATAAAACTTCTGGCTAGCCCCTCCAGGTTTAGGCACAGTTTTGAGGACATTAGCCTGCTGTGGCCCCCTTTGCTTGGCAAAGCAATAAAGCTATTCTTTTCTACTTCACCCAAAATTCCACCTCTGAGAATTAATTAGGTGTTGGGGTATGGAGGCTGGATTTGGCTTCAGAACCACTCTGCGGGCTCCCAAACCCTCTAGGACTCGTCTTTCAGAGGCAAGTGTGGGTCTTCATGAGCATCTTCATGTACCTGTTGACATGACTCTCCCCACAGCATCCTACATGTATGTCTACCTCAGTCCTCCCTTGCTGCTTTCCTGTCTCTTTGGCTGCTTTCAAAAATGTCATCATTCTATTTCCAGTTTTTTAAGGAATATGCTGGGCATACGCACCGAGGAAACTAGAATCGAAAGAGACACGTGTACCCCAGTGTTCATCGCAGCACTGTTTATAATAGCCAGGACATGGAAGCAACCTAGATCAGCAGATGAATGGATAAGAAAGTTGTGGTACATATACACAATGGAGTATTACTCAGCCATCAAAAAGAATACATTTGAATCCGTTCTAATGAGGTGGATAAAACTGGAGCCGATTATACAGAGTGAAGTAAGCCAGAAAGAAAAGCACCAATACAGTATACTAACACATATATATGGAATTTAGAAAGATGGTAACTATAACCCTGTATGCAAGACAGCAAAAGAGACGCAGACGTACAGAACAGACTTTTTGACTCTGTGGGAGAGGGAGAGGGCGGGATGATTTGGGAGAATGGCATTGAAACATGTATAATATCATATAAGAAATGAATCGCCAGTCTAGGTTCAATGCAGGATACAGGATGCTTGGGGCTGGTGCACTGGGATAACCTAGAGGGATGGTATAGGGAGGGAGGTGGGAAGGGGGTTCAGGAGCTGTCTCTTATACACATCTAGATGTGTATAAGAGACAGGCCTTTGACTGTGTCGATCACAATAAACTGTGGAAAATTCTGAAAGAGATGGGAATACCAGACCACCTAACCTGCCTCTTGAGAAATCTGTATGCAGGTCAGGAATGAAGAGTTGACTCATTGGAAAAGACTCTGATGCTGGGAGGGATTGGGGGCGGGAGGAGGAGGGGACGACCGAGGATGAGATGGCTGGATGGCATCACTGACTAGATGGACGTGAGTCTGAGTGAACTCCGGGAGTTGGTGATGGACAGGGAGGCCTGGCGTGCTGTGATTCATGGGGTCGCAAAGAGTCGGACACGATTGAGTGACTGAACTGAACTGAACAACTTTTTTGGTTTTCCACATTCTTCAAACTTTCTGCATAAATAAACATAAATTTTGAAGTCAGGAAAAAGTGCTTCAGTATGTTTTATAATCTAAAAAACAAATGCCTGGAAATGGAGAAAAGAAGTCTTATTTATTGAATATTTTAATTGATGAGTGAATGCAAGAATCAGTAAAACAAGTGTTTAGATTGTAAGTTCCTCAAGGTCAGGGCCTTAATGAGTTTATCTCTACTTTCCCATCACATTTTCCCACACAGTGTCTTACTTACAGTGAACATTTAATAACTATTTGTTCAACAGAACACACAACAATTGCATTATTTTTTTCTTTTTTGGTATATTTACAGGGGTCTATTTTTATTTATACTTTTGGTGAGGAGCCAACCTTTGAAAAAGTCCTAGAGGCTTGTGATGGGAAATTTCAGGCAACAGACTTTATCACACCTGGAAATGAATACTGCATGGTAAGGAATATTGTCTTTGTTCCACAATAGGATTTAAGGATGAGATTTGGAAATTCATGTGCAACCTGTTGCAAATAGGAAGCAGAGTGTACTCTTGAAGATGCAGTAGAAATGCCAGCCACTTCCATCATTAGATCTACTCTCCAGTTAAAATGACATCATCACATTGTGACTTCATAATATTAAGTCTCTGAACATGACCAAAGCAATTAAAATGTTAAGAGCCATCCTGTTTGTATTCACCATCCAAGCTTTCCAAGCCATATCTTTAAACGCATTCATTGCTAGTGAGTTGTCAACACTCTGTAAACTATTCGTGTTTACCCTTTTTCTGAGTGATCCAGCCCCATCTGAAAATGAAAATGAAATTGTTACCATGCATAAAACATGTGTTCAATCTACTTTAAAAAAAAAACACCCTCTACATTTAGAAAAGAAAATTTTTTTCTGATTAACTGCTTACCTTTAGTTGATCTCAAGAAATATAGTTCACTTTCCATATGATTCATCAACAAATCCATTAAGATTTTAGGAGTTCTAGCAAATATTAATAAAAAGATACATAAACTATGGAATAGGTAACACGAGTTCGTCCAGTTGTCAGATTCTGATTATATGCTTTTTCTTTCAGATATTCTCTGATAAGAATTAAATTTAAAAATTTAATACAAGATTTTCACATTTAGAATTTGATGCTTGATCCACAACATCATGTACTCACTCCCTCCTATTCAAGAAACAGAATTTAAACTGTATCACGTTGCAGTTACTTTTTAAATGCTTTCAGTCTTGATCCTGTGAAAGAAGAAAAATGAACAAGACGAATTTTGGGTTTCCAGTCTAGCATGTAAAGAACCTTACATCAGGGGGAAAGAAAAGCTGAATAAACTTAAAATCAACCATTCCTCTCAGACCCATCAGAGAATTGGGGTCATAGGGGAAACCACTGCCCCCAAAATTATAGAGACAGACAGGCAAATGCAAAGAATGATAGCTTACTGGAGCAGATACCCAGAAGTAGAAACCAGCCCTGGAGCCAGTACCCAGGGGGATTACAATGGGAGAATCTGCACATCTCAGACCAAAAACAAGGACACTAGAGGCAGTTTTAGTTTCTGACATGTTCAGCTGCAGCAGACAATAAACACAGTCTAACTCCTAGCCAGATAAACATAAAACCCCATATTACAGCCTACTTAATTCATATCCTTTTACCCAGTACATCATGTCCAGCTTTTAACAAAAATTATAAGGCATACTAAAAGACAGTAACAGTTAGAAGATACAGAGAAAGCATCAGAACCAGACTCAGATATTGTTGTATCTGAAAATAATTACAAAGATGTTGTAATTTATCAGGCCAGAAATTTAAAACAATTATGATTAATATACTAAGAGGTCCTATGAAAACAGTGGGCAACATGAAAGAATGATTGGAAAATATAAGTAGAGATACGGAAACACGAAGAATGAAAATAAATATTAGAAATATAAAACACTGTAACAGAAATGAAGAATGCCTTTGGTGGGCCCATCAATAGACTGAATATTGCAGAAGAAAGAATCAATAAGCTTGAAGAAATGTCAGCAGAACCTTCAACACTGAAATTCAAAAAGAAAAAAGAATTAAAAAGAACAGAATATCCAAGAACACGGTACAATTATGAAAGGTATAGCATACACATAATAGGAATACCAGAAGGAGAAGAAAGGAAGGAACGAACAGAGGAAATGTTTGAAGTAATAATGGCTGAGAATTTTTCAAAATTCATGTCAGACACCTAACTACAGATCTGGGAAGCTGAGAGAACATTAGAAGGCTAAATACCAAAAAAACTTATACCAACACATATTAAGCGAAGAAGAACTAAAGAGTCTCTTGATGAAAGTGGAAGAGGAGAGTAAAAAAGTTGGCTTAACAAAAGAGATGTACAGAACAGACTTTTTGACTCTCTGGGAGGAGAGGGTGGGATGATTTGGGAGAATGGCATTGAAACATGTATAATATCATATAAGAAACGAATCGCCAGTCTAGGTTCGATGCAGGATACAGGATGCTTGGGGCTGGTGCACTGGGATAACCCAGAGGGATGGTATAGGGAGGGAGGTGGGAAGGGGGTTCAGGAGTGGGAACTTATGTACACCCACGGCAGATTCATGTTGATGTATGGCAAAACCAATACAGTATTGTAAAGTAAATAAATAAATAAAATTAGCAAAAAGAGAAAAGGTTGGCTTAAAACTCAGCATTCAGAAAACTAAGATCATGGCATCCGGTCCCATCACTTCATGGCAAGTATATGGGGAAACAATGGAAACAGTGACACACTTTATTTTCTTGGGCTCCAAAATCACTGCAGATGGTGACTGCAGCCATGAAATTAAAAGACACTTGCTCTTTGGAAGAAAAGTTATAACCAACCTAGACAGCATATTAAAAAGCAGAGATGTTACATATTAAAAATGCATTTAATACATATTAAATAGTATTTACTATGCATTCAACACATATTAAATACATATTTACATATTGATTTACATATTAAAAAGCAGAGACATTACAACAAAGGTCCGTGTAGTTAAAGCTATGGTTTTTCCAGTAGTCATGTATGGATGTGAGAGTTGGACTATAAAGAAAGCTGAGTGCCGAAGAATTGATACTTTTGAACTGTGGTGTTGGAGAAGACTCTTGAGAGTTCCTTGGACTGCAAGGAGATCCAATCAGTTGCTCCTGAAGGAAATCACTCCTGAATATTCATTGGAATGTCTGACACTGAAGCTGAAGCTCCAATACTTTGGCCACCTTATGCGAAGAACTGACTCATTTGAAAAGATCCTCATGCTAGGAAAGATTGAAGGTGGGAGGAGAAGGGGATGACAGAGGATGAGCTGGTTGGATGGCATCACTGACTCAATGGACATGAGTTTGAGTAAACTCTGGGAGTTGGTAATAGACAGGGAGACTTGGCGTGCTGCAGTCCATGGGGTCACAGAGTCAGACACAACTGAGCAACTGAACTGAACTGAACTGAAAGTGAAAGTGAAGTTGCTCAGTCGTGTCCGACTCTTTGTGACCCCTGAACTAAACTGAAAGGTAATAGTTAATATTTGTTCAGAAGTATTAACATTGAGATTGTAAAGTAATTTTAATCTATATAAGTAAAATGAAATTTTATTTTCAATCATCCGTGAGTGACATACTAGAACGAAATTTAGAACATGCTCCTGTAGCAGTCTTATTTTCCATTTGAGTTTTATTTTTCTTTCTTTTACAGACACTCACACAGTCAGGGGAAGTTTGTGTTTGGGGTATAGAGGATGGTGCTTGTGTCAGCAGGATTTATCTGAATATCCAAGTAAGTGTGCCTTATAAATGGATTTTTAAAAAATATTGAATTATTATCCAACCTACCTTCTTGTGTTCACATATCAACAGTCTGTGGAAATACTTGTTACAGAGACGTTAATGTATTTTACCTTATATGTTTAGAATAATTCTTGTGTATAAAGTATGTTCCACAGCCCAGAGTGTAGAACATAAGGTATTGTATTGGTATATAGGAAAGAACAACGTTTCCCTTGGTGGCAATTATTTCTGAAAACCTAGTGACTTATATCTCACTCATGCAGCAAATTCATTGTGGGTTGACAGGATCTCTTTTCCCCCATGGTCTTTCAGGGAACAAAGCCGACAGAGGCTCCACCAATTAATAGCTCCTCAGTACCGTGGGATGGGCTTCCCACGTGGCTCAGTGGTAAAGAATCCGCCTGACAATGCAGAAGAGGCAGGAGGGTTCAGTCTCTGGGTTGGGAAGATCCCCTGGAGAAGGAAATGGCAACCCACTCCAGTATTCTTGCCTGAAAAATTCCATGCATAGAGGAGCCTGGCAGGCTATAGTCCATGGGGTCACAAAGAGTCAGACACAGCTGAGCAACCAAGCGACTGATGATGCACGCACACCGTGGGGTGGGAAGAGTTCTGGAGAGTCTTGAACTAGCAATTAAGTGTTTTTAATAAAAAAATGAAACATTCCTTGGCNATCTGTTATGCAACGGAAGATGCTTGAGAGTCCCTTGGACAGCAATGAGATCAAACCAGTCAATCCTAAGGGAAATCAACCCTGAATACTCATTGGAAGGACTGATGCTGAAGCTGAAGCTGCAATAATTTGGCCACCTGATGTGAACAGCTGACTCATTGGAAAAGATCCTGATGCTGGGAAATATTGAAGGCAGAAGGAGGAGGGGGCAACAGAGGACGAGATGGTTGGATGGTATCACAGATTCAGTAGACGTGAACTTGGGAAAACTCCGGGGTATGGTGAGGGACAGACAGGCCTGGCATGTCGCAGTCCGTGGGGTCACAAAGAGTCAGACAAAACTGAGCAACTGAACAACGGCAACAAATGGAACAGAACTGCTCTAGGAGCAGTGAATAAACCACATAAAGTCTATACCTTATAGGACTGATATCCTAAAGCAAGGAGATAAACTATTCAAAAATAGAAAACAGAAAAAAATAAAGCTGGGTTAGGGAGTGTGGGGTGAGGATTGCTGATTGAAATGTGTCAGGACCAAAGACCCATGTGCAGAGACATCTGATCAGAGACCTGGGGGAGAGGAAGTGAGCTATGCCAGTGTCACAGGGGAAAGGGTTCAGGTGAAGGCAACAGCAAGTGCAAAGGTCCTGAGGCAGGCGTGTGCTGAGACGGCTCTATAAACAGCCAGGGGAACAAGTAGCTGGAGCTGAATGAGGAAGGAGAGACAGTAGGTAGCAGGGACGCACCACGGCAGGTCACAGAAGTCCACGCGAGGACACTGCTTTTACCTTGGGTGAGACCGAAAGACAGGAGAAAGATCAAGGCAAAGGGATGACAGGATATGGCTAATATTCCAGCAACTGAATTGAGACCAGACCGTCGGGAACAATGGCAGAAGCGGAAGACCAGATGAAAGAATCGCCAGTCCTGGTTCGATGCATGATACTGGATGCTTGGGGCTGGTCCACTGGGACCACCCAGAGGGATGGTACGGGGAGCGAGGACGGAGGGGGGCTCAGGATGGGGAACATGTGTATACCTGTGGTGGATTCATGTTGATGTATGGCAAAACCAATACAATATTGTGAAGTAATTTAAAAAAAAAAAAAAAGGACTACGGCAATCATCCAGCCCAGTTATGATGGTGGCTGAGGCTGTGATAACAGCAAAGGGGAGAAGAGCAGTCACATTCTAGGCGAATTCTGAAAGTGTCGGTGACCAAACTTCATGACATTGGATAATAAAGTGAGAGAAGAAGAAAGGCATCCCCAAGGATCTTGGCTTGAGCAACTGAAGGATGGAATCGCCATTTGCAAAGATGGAGAAGACAGCAGGAGAGCAGGTTTGTGAGGCGACAAGCGAGCCTAAGTGTGAATTCCCAGTAGGCATTTGAGTAAACATGTCATGTGGGCAACCGGCTGTATGTGTCCGGAGTTCAAGGGAAGAAGCCCCGGCAGGGTTCAAGACTGGGGAGTCCACATCTAGATGAAACTTAAAACCACGTGAGATCACCTCAGGAGTATAGATGGAAAAGAGAAGAGCCCTGGTGTGCTCTATGCTTAGAAGTCAGGACACTGAAGAGGGACCATAGGAGAGGGACAGGCAGAACAGAAGGAACCAGAGGTGTCATGACCGGGAAGCCACAGGAAGGAAGGGCATCAGAAGGGAGAGAGTGGGGCTTCCCTGGAGGTCCAGTGGTTGAGAATCTGCCTGCCAACGCAGGCGACATAGGTTTGATCCTTGCTCTGGGAAGATTCCACATGACACAGGGCCACTAAAGACTGAGCGCCACAACTGCTGAAACTCACACGCCCAGAGCCTGTGCTCTGCAACAAGAGGCCACTGCAGTGAGAGGCCCATTCACCACAACTAGGCCGCAGCCCCCACGCCCCACAGCTAGAGGAAAGCCCGCGCAGCAGTGGAGACCCAGCACAGCCAAACACACATGAAGAAATTAAACAGTTAATTGGAAAGAGAGAGAGAGTGACCACCTGTGTAAACGCTGCTGACTGGTCAAGGAAGGGCAGAACTAAAAATGACCACTGGATTTAGCAACACAAAGATCTGGGTGACAGCTCTTCCAGGGGAAGAAAGTGTGATGTGCAGAATAATGGCACCGAAAAAAACATCCACGTGCTAATCCCTGAAAACACGTTCCCTGCAAACATGACTGGTCAAGGAAGGGCAAAGCTAAAAATGACCACTGGATTTGGCAACATGAAGATCTGGGTGACAGCCCTACTGTCACCCAAGAAAGTGTGATGTGCAGAATAACTGCCCCCCAAAAAAGTATCCACGTCCTTGTTCCTGCAAACACATTCCCTTATACAGCTAAAGGGACTTTGAAGATGCAATTAATGTGAAAGGCCTTGATATGGGGAGGTGATCCTGGATTAGAAGTGGATCCTATCTAATCTCATGAGTTCTTGAAAAGGAGAAGAGGGAAGCAGAAGAGTGGGTGAGAGACATGAGATGGGAAAAGGAGATCAGACAGGTCTCAACCCATGGTTGTGGCTGTGAAGAGGGAGAAAGGGGCCAGAAGACAAGGTAAACAGCAGCCCCCAAATGCTGGGAACAGCCCTCAGCTGACAGTCAGCAAGGAAGTGGCAGCAAAGGTCCTGCAACCACAAGAGAAAGAATTCTGCCAACCAACTGAAAGAACAAGGGTCGGGGTCTCCCCAGAGACCCCAGAGAGAGCACACTTCTACGGAGGCCTAAGGTTAGTCCAACAAGATGCGCGTCAGACTTCTGACATATGGAAACCCAAAGTAATTGATCTGTGTGGTTTAAGATTCTAAATGCTCGGTCATTTGTTATGACAGCAATAGAAACTGATACACAGAGCCTGAATGGAGTGAATTCAAGGTCAAATAGGTGGACAAAAACTGCATTTTTGAAACAGAGACATAGAGATGTAGAGGACACTAAGGTGGAAAGAGGGGTGGGGTGAATTGGGAGATCGGGATTGACATGTATACACTACTGATAAAATGTATAAAGTAGGAAGCTAATGAGAATCTACTGTATAGCACAAGGAACTCTATTCAATGCTCTATAGTAACCTAAACTGGAAGGAAAATCAAAAGAGGGGATACATGTAGCTGATTTGGGGCCTCTCAGGTGGCTAGTGGGTAAAGAATCTACCTGCAGGGCAGGAGCTGTAGAGACATGGGTTTGATCCCTGGGTCAGGAAGATCCCCTGGAGGAGGACATGACAACCCACTCCAGTATCCTTGCATGGAAAATCCCATGGACAGAGGAGCCTGGCAGGGTTGCAAAGAGTCAGACACAAGTGAAATGACATCTGAGGAAGCAGGCATAGCTGATTTATTTTATTGTACAACAGAAATTAACACAACATTATAAAGTAACTATACTATACTCCAATAAAATTTAAGTCTTAAAAACTTCTTTTGAGGAGTTTTGATGTGACCACAGAAATGGGATGGAAACCAGAGCTTCGCAGTAGGATTTCCTGCCTGGAAGCAATTACAGCACGCTGTACATTGATGAGAATGATCCAGTAGAAAGTGAAAATTACTGATGCTCCCAGAGGCAAAATAGCTGCATCAGCAGAGGTGCTGGCTTTGGATGACAGCACAAAATCCATCCCATAAACCGAGAGAGGGAGTGGATGGCACAAGGCCAGGTCCCTTGGTTGGCAGACGTGACAAGCAACAAGTGTGGGTCCTTTTATCTTCTCAGCAAAACAGAAACGAGGACTTGGGTAGAGAAAAGAAGAGAGGAAAAGGTTTGAGGTTTGAAAGGACAGACGGTGTGAAATAACTTTTACAGGTGTTTCAAGGAATTCTCTGCCTTTTGTCACTATTCACCTGTATACTTCAAAGAGGAAAACCCCAAACGAACATCTGACAGTATCCAGGGGAAACCATCTTTGATGAGACATAAGAAGGAATACAGAGCATGAAGACAAGACAACATGGGGGAAAGGACACAGTGAAGCCTCCTGCTACTCCTCTATCCTCTGGGAAAAGTGAGCATTTCATTTGGTATCATGACTGAGCAGAAGGTGCAATCTCGCAAACAGGGTTATTATGTCAAAATTTTAAGTTTTGTCTGATCATATATATATATATATATGCATGCGTGCTTCAGTCACGTTCAGCTCTTTGCAACATTATGGAATGTATCCTCCAGGCTCCTCTGTCCATGGGATTCTTCAGGCAAGAATACTGGAGTGAGTTGGTATGTCCTCCTCCAGGGGATCTTCCCGACCTAGGGATCAAATCCATGTCTCCTGTGTCTCTTGCATTCACGGGTAGGTTCTTTACCACTAGCGCCACCTGGGACGCCCATATGTATATATATACACACACACACAAACACACATGGCATGACATATGGGATCTTAGCTCCCCAAAGGATTGGACCACACCCCCCTGCATTGGAAGCTTGGAATCTTAATCTTAACCACTGGACCACCAGGGATAATATTTTCAGTCTAACAGCCCAGAGGTTCACTCTGTGAAAATGACTGATATTCAGGTCAGCTTCTTCTTAAGCCAAATGTTGATTTTAACACTTACCCATTTGGTTCAAAATAAGTATCAAAGCATCCCTGAACAGCACATATACAATGGGAGGATGTCACTGAGTTCAAATCAGACTATTAGCCATGGAGGAAGGACCTCTGGATATAACCTGGTTCATCTTATAGGTGAAGAAACCGGGTCCAGAGAAGCTACATGTTGGCTCTGGCTAACACAGCGGTTAATAACAGGCAGGGGGCAGGGCAGGCCAATGTCGACCCATCACTTCTCACCAGTGCATGCACTCACACTCAGTCATGTCCGACTCTTTGCGACGCTATGGACTGAACCCACCAGGTTCCTCTGTCCATGGGATTCTCCAGGCAAGAATACTGGAGTGGGTTGCCATTTCCTGCTCCAGGGCATCTTCCTCTAAACCGGGAATGGAATCTGCATCTCACGTTTACTGCACTGGCCTGCAGATGCTTTATCACTGACCCACCAGAGAACCAGCATTCACATTTAATTTCTTTCCTGCTTAAAAACAAACAAACAAACAAACAAACCACCTTTATTGCCTCTGTAATGATAAAAGTGCCACAGTCCCCTGATGCAGCCCTCAAAACCCATGGTGATTTGCACCTGATACATAGCAATGAATTCACTTGTTTTTTTCCTTTGATGTTCACTGTTATATGCAGGTCAGGAAGCAAGAGTTAGACTTGGACATGGAACAACAGACTGGTTCCAACTAGGAAAAGGAGTACGTCAAGGCTGTATATTGTCACCCTGCTTATTTAACTCCTATGCAGAGTACATCATGAGAAATGCTGGGTTGGAAGAAGCTCAAGCTGGAATCAAGATTGCCGGGAGAAATATCAATAACCTCAGATATGCAGACGACACCACCCTTATGGCAGAAAACAAAGAGGAACTAAAAAGCCTCTTGATGAAAATGAAAGAGGAGAGTGAAAAAGTTGGCTTAAAGCTCAACATTCAGAAAACGAAGATCATGGCATCCAGTCCCATCACTTCATGGGAAATAGATGGGGAAACAGTGGAAACAGTGTCAGACTTTATTTTGGGGGCTCCAAAATCACTGCAGATGGTGACTGCAGCCATGAAATAAAAAGACATTTACTCCTTGGAAAGAAAGTTATGACCAACCTAGATAGTATATTGAAAAGCAGAGACATTACTTTGTCAACAAAGGTCTGTCTAGTCAAGGCTATGGTTTTTCCAGTGGATGTGAGAGTTGGACTGTGAAGAAAGCTGAGCGTCAAAGACTTGATGCTTTTAACTGTGGTGATGGAGAAGACTCTTGAGAGTCCCTTGGACTGCAAGGAGATCCAACCAGTCCTTTCTGAAGGATATTAGCCTTGGGATTTCCTTGGAAGGAATGATGCTAAAACTGAAACTCCAGTACTTTGGCCACCTCATGCAAAGAGTTGACTCATTGGAAAAGACTCTGATGCTGGGAGGGATTGGGGGCAGGNTAGATGTGTATAAGAGACAGACCCTGGGATTTCTTTGGAAGGAATGATGCTAAAGCTGAAACTCCAGTACTTTGGCCACCTCATGCAAAGAGTTGACTCATTGGAAAAGACTCTGATGCTGGGAGGGATTGGGGGCAGGAGGAGAAGGGGACGACAGAGGATAAGATGACTGGATGGCATCACTGACTCAATGGACGTGAGTCTGAGTGAACTCTGGGAGTTGGTGATGGACAGGGAGGCCTGGCGTGCTGCGGTTCATGGGGTCGCAAAGAGTCAGACACGACTGAGCGACTGAACTGAACTGAACTGAGGTCATTTAGGGCTTCCCAGGTGGCACAGTGGTAGAGAAACCACCTGCCAATGCAGGAGACACAAGAGACATGAGTTTGATTAGGGAAGATTCCCTGGAGGAGGAAATGGTAACCCACTCCAGTAACCTTGCCTGGAAAATTCCATGGGCAGAGGAGCCTTGTGGGCTAGAGTCCATGGGGTCACAGAGAGTCGGACACGGCTGAGCAACTGAGAAGCAGCAGCAGAGGTCATTTAAACTTAGCTTCTGTAAGATGGAAGGCAAAGGAACCAAAGTCTGTTTCAGTCACAAGCCTCCGAAACCCCCTGTGAAGATACATGGATAAAGCTCAAAACACCGAATTTCAAAGAGTTTCGTATAAAAGAGGCCATCAGTCAAAATCCGCTGCACACCTGGAGAGAATGAAAATGTGGGAGGTAGGGGAGAGAGAGGCTGAGGAATCATAGAATCCTTCCATCACCTGTCTGTGAGCGGTGTTATGACAAGCCTGTCAGTGCAGCCTAGAAATTCATTCTGGTAGATGAATGGCACGTCTGTGATGTGAACCATCATCTTGTCAGAATCTTCGTTAAAATAAAATCTGCACTGTTTCAGCCACTCAAAGTCCGAAGGGCTCTTGATATGCATGTGACACTGAAATGCAGAAGGTGTATATTAAAACCGAGAGGGAAACCATTCATTAACTACACACATTAGCATACAGGTAGATCAGAATGTGAAGTAATGGAACTCAGAGACAACCCAACTGGTTGGGAGATGTCAATTACATCATCATCCAACCCATTCATTTATTGATCAGCAAAAACAACAACAACAACAAAAGAAATACTTTCAAAGATATGAGAAAAGGAAAATTCAAGAGAAACACTTAATTGTGCCCCTCAATTTAAATAACATGCTCTATTTTAATAGTAAGATGCTCATATCTTAAATTTCATTCTTCAATGCCCAATGCCACAGTCCTAACCATGAAATACAATCTAAGAAAACCATTTTTGGCTTACCAAGATAGAACTAAACAATCCCATCAGGGAAAAAAAAAAAAGTCATCTCTTCTGGTAATAACTAAGTACATTGTTAGGGGTTTTACAGTCCGTTAATTATCCTTGCTAGGATTTTAAGCAGGCCAAAATTTCTAACATCTAAATGGCAGGTTATTGCCCAGCAATGCTTCTGTATGAATTTTTTCTAACCAAAATCTTAAGCCACTTTAATCATATTTTTTTTACAAGTAAGAAATCTAAAATTACCCTGAGCCCTTTATTTCTCAGAAAGGCAAACAGTGTGCTTAACTATTAGGAGAGGAGATTAGCACATAACAGCCTGAATGTGCCACCTTTATTTCCATTACATCAGAACCAGCCTTTCATAATCTTTTTTACATAATGGGGTGAGACATGATCCAGAAAATTATTATGAAAATAAGAGCTTCATGCCTCTTATCTAATGTCATATTTTATAGTAGAGGGCAATTTCATTTCATATTTCCTATTCTCTACAGCTACCAAACTCTCTTTCTCATCCCTGCTCTTTCTTTAAAGACAAAAGTCTGCATGACAACTGAATGTCACAAACTATATGAGGAAAGACCATTTGCAATCAATGAATGTAGCAAAACTTGTTAAATATGTGATTTATGTTAATAAAAACTCTCAAAACTACTAAGCAGTTCTACTAGTAATGTCACTTATTATTTCTGCATCATGAGATTAGTCATCTTCAATTTAATAACCAAAAGAAGCGTAAGACAAATGAAAGCTCTCGATGACGCTACATGACATTTCAGCATTAAAAATGATCACGTAAAGAATTTCAAAATAAAGTCTAATTGCCTCCCTAACACCTTAGCTGAGGTCATCAGAAAATGGGCGAAATTTCGGCTAAAGATTGAAAAGAAAATCTGACAATTTCTCTTCACAAAGATGCCTCTTTGCCTGAATTGTATCTTTGCTTTGAATTCATTCACACTATTCCTGGTGGGTAAACACAGATAGTGTCTAGTATTTGTTCTTCTGTATATGCCACAGCATTTATAAAGCATTTACCAGGTCATCAAAGATATCTCGTTGGTGCACATGAATAGTAATCAGAGTCTCATATTTAACTCGCTCCACGGAACTCAGGTCCTTGGTTGTCATGTCTATCAACGTGTTCAGTACCTCCAGGAAAAACTGATTGGTTTTCTGCATGATTTTTTTATCAAACTTGGCATTTCTAAGGGCCTCTTCTGAATCCCGTGTCCATATCATTTGAATTCCTAATAATCCAACCTTATGGAAACAAAAAGCTTTATGAGTGTTATGGCATATGAATATATTTAAACAGAAATTACAACAGTTGTGATTATTATGCAAATGTCAAGCCATCCTGTATTAGACCAGCTTGACGGGCTGCTTCAAAATCTACAGAAACTCTATCATATTGTTTACCTGACAAATAAACATATACAGCCTTGTGACGTGGCTATAATTTTTTTCATCTCACTTTAAGTCATACCTCTCCCTCCATAGATTTTAAGTTACTGACATGGAAAGAATATGTCTTCAACCTACTTTCATCAAACCAACAAACGGTTTATACACTGTAATCACAAAATCTTTATCGATCATATCACTAAGGAAATATCATTTTCTGTATTTTATTGCTAAAATGTATTTGTCATTTTTCTAGTAAAACACAGGACATTTTATGATTTATGTACTAAAGAAATTCAGTAGGAAAAAAACTATTTTAAATTAAAGAAATTATATTCACTCCCACTCCTTTGCTGCCCAGCACGTAGGATCGTTGGCACCATCTTTCTAGATTCCACGTATATATGCATTTATATGATATGTGTCTCTCTTTCTGACTTACTTCAGGTGAGGGTGGGTTGCTTTGAGAGACTAGCACTGAAACATGTACAATGCCATATGTAACACACATACTAGTGGGAGTTTGATGTATGATGCAGGGCACCCGAAGCCAGTGCTCTGTGGGAGGAGGGGGTGGGGAGAAGGGAAGGATGGGGGTTCAGGAGGAGGGGACACATGTATGCCTATGGCCGATTCACGCTGATATATGGCAAAAATTATCACCATATTGTGAAATAATTACCCACCAATTAACATTTTAAAAAGGACATGAAAAGATGCTCAACATCACTCATTATCAGAGAAATGCAAACCAAAACCACAATGAGGTAACATTTCACGCCAGTCAGAATGGCTGCGATCCAAAAGTCTACAAGCAATAAATGCTGGAGAGGGTGTGGAGAAAAGGGAACCCTCTTACACTGTTGGTGGGAATGCAAACTAGTCCAGCCACTATGGAGAACAGTGTAGAGATTCCTTTAAAAACTGTAAATAGAACTGCCTTATGACCCAGCAATCCCACTGCTGGGCATATACATGGAGGAAACCAGAATTGAAAGACACGTGTACCAGTGTTCATCGCAGCACTGTTTATAATAGCCAGGACATGGAAGCAACCTAGATGTCCATCAGCAGAGGAATGGATAAGAAAGCTGTGGTACATATACACAATGGAGTATTACTCAGCCATTAAAAAGAATACATTTAAATCAGCTCTAATGAGGTGGATGAAACTGGAGCCGATTAAACAGAGTGAAGTAAGCCAGAAAGAAAAACACCAATACAGTATACTAACGCATATATATGGTATTTAGAAAGATGGTAACAATAACCCTGTATGCAAAACAGCAAAAGAGACACAGATGTATAGAACAGTCTTTTGGACTCTGTGGGAGAGGGAGAGGGCAGCATGATTTGGGTGAATGGCATTGAAACATGTATAATATCATATATGAAATGAATCGCCAGTCCAGGTTCGATGCAGGATACTTGGTGCTTGGGGCTGGTGCACTGGGACGACCCAGAGGGATGGTACAGGGAGGGAAGAGGGAGGGGGGTTCAGGATCACATGTATACCTGTGACAGATTCATGTTGATGTATGGCAAAACCAATACAATATTGTAAAGTAATTAACCTCCAATTAAAATAAATAAATTTATATTTTAAAAAATTTTTAATAAAAAAGGAAAATACTTCTTACATATTAAAAAAATATATATACCAATATTTCTACGGCACAAATATATACATCTATAAATATATATGTATAGGCATAAATACATAACAGCAACAATCTATAGTTGAAATCTTTTAACTTATCTATATTTAACAAATTCTTATGAAAATTTCAATATTGTTCTGGAGTTAAATTATAGTCAGTTGTGTCATTTATAATAGACAACAAATAAGATCTAAAATAACTTTTCTGTTAAAAAAAAAAATACTTTCCAGTTTCAATACACTGACCTGAGCAGGGAAGGAAGAAAGAAATTCAATCAGTTGGAAACCTGTTTCTTGAATATTTGCTGCTGCTTGGCGAATCACAAGATGTAATGAGGCCTGAGATTCCTCCAGGAGAGAATTAAGCCAAACTTCCACATTGCCCTCTGCCATCACGGGTTTATGCAATTCAACTGTCTCACCCTCTCGAGAGGAAATTGACAGAATGCGATCATAGATCTGTGTTAGAAGCCCAAGAAAAGCTATATTTATATAAAGAATGAATTTCTCCATTGCCCTCTTGACAGTGTTCTCCTTCCTGTAGAAATTTAAACTATATATTATAAAATAAAAGGCAAAGTATGATACAAATTCAATTTCAACACAATTTTTTCAAAAGATAGCCATGAAATCAAAAAGGGAATACTAAATCAATTTCAAATACTCTATGCTTAAGAAGGAAATTTTTGTTTTGTAAGAGAACTATTCAATACAAATGTGATAATCAAAAAGTCTCTAAAGTTTCCCCAGATGAAACAGGACCCTCTGAGAGTCAGCCATCCATACCACCAGCTTATCAAGTTGATCTTGGCAATCACCTGGTCAAAATGATCAATGCAAACATCCCACATGGTGATTCCAATTTTACACTAAACATTATGCTCTTTACAGAGGCTGTGGGTTGTACATAATATATCCTAATGCAAACCCAGCTCCTAGTCTGGTGGTATCACTTGCATTTACATGCAGTATGGCATAATGAGAATGTCTCCAGCATTTGGAGTTCAAAACACAGTTCAGGTGGTGCTGCGCTATCCACTGACCGTGTAGTGTTGGAAGACATATATCTGAGACTAAACTTCCTGTCTCCAATTAGTCATTAAAAATCCTGCCTGTCTTACTTTCCTATTCACCTTACCAGACATTCATGCCAATTAAACAAAATATAGTTGGCTCTCCACATCCACGAGTTCCAAATCCAAGAACCCAAACAACCTCTGATCGACAATATTTGGAAAAAAATTCCAGAAAGTTCCAAAAAGCAAAACTTGAATTTGCCACATACTGGCAACTATTTACACAGGGTTTACATTATATGGTAAATAATCTAGGGACCATGCATTGTTGTTGTCCAGTCACTTAGCTGTGTCCAGTTCTTTGCGACCCCATGGACTGCAGCATGCCAGGCTCCTCTGTCCTCCACCATCTCCTAGAGTTTGCTCAGATTCATGTCCACTGAGTCACTGATGCTATCTAACCATCTCATCCTCTACTTCCCCCTTCTCTTTTGGCCTCAGTCTTTCCCAGCATCAGGGTCTTTTCCAATGAGTCAGTTCACATTACATGGCCAAAGAATTGAAGCTTCAGCTTCAGTATCAGTCATTCCAACGAATATTCAGGGTTTTTTTTTCCTTTAGGATGGACTGGTTTGATCTCCTTGCTGTCTAAGGGATTCTCAAGAGTCTTCTCCAGCACCACAATTCAAAAATAACAGTTCTTCAGTGCTCAGCCTTCTTTATCATCCAACTCTCACATCCATACATGACAACTAGAAAAACCATAGCTNTGGACTGGTTTGATCTCCTTGCTGTCCAAGGGATTCTCAAGAGTCTTCTCCAGCACCACAATTCAAAAATAACAGTCCTTCAGTGCTCAGCCTTCTTTATCATCCAACTCTCACATCCATACATGACAACTAGAAAAACCATAGCTTTGTCTATACAGACCTTTGTCAGCAAAGTGATGTCTTTGTTTTTTAACATGCTGTCTAGGTTTGTCATAGCTTTCCTTCCAAGGAGCAATGCATAGGTCTATTCACATACTACTACATTTTATATAAGAGACTTAAGCTTTCACGAATTTTGGTATTCTCTGGTGTCCTGGAAACAATCCTCTCCACAGTTACTGAGGAAAAACTATGATGCCAATTATAAAATAAAGGCAAATGTTTGTTTTTGTTCTCTAATACATAGAAAATTGTTCCCTTGGGCTTAGATTAGTCTACATTAATTAAATGCCCCTTAGTTGTCCACAGAAGTTATCTACCAAGAAGCTGATAAGCCTTGAGTTTCAGGGTCCCTCCTTGCACAGACCCTTCTAGGTCCTGAATATAAATTTGTATTTATAATCTTATAAGATTTGGGATCCACAAAACCAGGATCAGCTCCTTGTGGTTAGAAACCTTATGGCAGAAACAGCACCAAGAAAAAAAAAAAAAAAAAAAAGCAATGCTACTTGTTTTTAAGCAGTAATTGTTATGAACAGAGGCTGAAAATAAGGATGTTTCAATTATCTTCAATGTACAATCAGAATGAGAAGCTTTGCTCTGGGACCATAAAGTCCTGGGGCTAAAGCAGAAGCATGTGAGCAAAACATCAAGCTGAACCTCCCAGGCAATTCAATCCCTTCATTCAATCCATAGATCCAGTAGATCTACAAGAAACATTGATATTTGTTTTTTAGCCATTCAATCCACACTGCCTCTTCTCACCCTCCACTGATGCTCTTTGCTGTAACAACTCAGCCTTTTCCATCCTGACTTTGCAATCACTTTCAACACTGATTTCCTTGCCCCCCATTCCATTCCAACTCCTACCCTGACACAGAAGATCTTTCTGAAACACAAGTCAGGCCACTTCTCTGCTGAAAACCTCCCCAGCCTTTTGCCACTTTCACGATGAAGTACATCCCACAGTATATGGTCCCTGCCTCTTTTTCTTCCTTTTCCCTTTGCTCATCATCCTGTGTTATGAGTTCAACTGTGTCCTCCAAAATATATATTGAAGCCTCAAGCCCTAGTAACTGTGAACAGACCATGTTGGCATCCACTTAGTCATGTCCAACTCTTTGCGACCCCATGGCACCCCACTCCAGTACTCTTGCCTGGAAAATCCCATGTGTGGAGGAGCCTGGAAGGTTGCAGTCCATGGGGTTGCTGAGGGTCGGACACAACTGAGCGACTTCACTTTCACTTTTCACTTTCCTGCGTTGGAGAAGGAAATGGCAACACACTCCAGTGTTCTTGCCTGGAGAATCCCAGGGACGGGGGAGCCTGGTGGGCTGCCGTCTATGGGGTCACACAGAGTCGGACACGACTGACGTGACTTTGCAGCAGCAGCAGCAGCCTGCCATACTCCTATGTCCATGGAATTCTCCAGGCAAGAAAAAATACTGGAGTAGGTAGCCATTCCCTTCCTTAGGACATCTTCCCAACCCAGGGATCAAACCTGGGTCTCCTGCATTGTAGCAGATTATTTACCATCGGAGCCACAAAGGAAGCCCCTAGTACCTGTGAATGAGACTTTATTTGGAAATAGGGTGTTTGCAGATGTACTCAAGATGAGGTCACCCTGGATGGCAGTGGACTCAAATCCAATAACTGGCATCCTTAGAAGAAGAAGAAGAGCTAGATGCGGACACACAGAGAGAAAGTCTTGTGAAGACAAAGGTGGGGATGGAAGCGGTGTCTCCACACCCAAAGAACACCAAGGATTGCTGACCACCAGCAGAACTAGGAGACAGGCGGACCCTCCCTCAGAGCCTCCAGTAGGAATCAACCCTGCCAACATCTTACTTTGGATGTCTAGAGACATGAGAGAATAATTTTCTGTTTTAATTCATGGAAGCCCTAAGAAAGTAATACACTCCTCACATATTCACACTTCTGACATCCCAGGCTGCCCATACCCCAAGGCCCTTGCACTTGCCCTTGCTCTAAGCAGAGGTCAGGGGGGTCCTGTCCCCACCTGCCTGATATGTTTCACTCCCCTTCCAAAAACCAGTTCAAACATCAGGTTCTCATGCAGGAAGCCTTCTGGTATACCCCTTACGTGCGGGTTAGGGCTCCCTGACAGGCATTCCCATGCTTGTGCATCACATGAACACATGCATGCATGCTAGACTCAGTCATGGCTAACTTTTTGCAGCCCTGCGGGCTGTAGCCTGCCAGGCTCCTCTGTCCACGGGATTCTCCAAGCAAGAATAATGGAGTGGGCTGCAGCAGCTGCCCTGGTGGCTCAGATGGCAAACAATCGGCCTGCAGTACAGGAGACCCAGGTTCACGCCCTGGGTCGGGAAGATCCCCTGGAGAAGGAAATGGCAACCCACTCCAGTGTTCTTGCCTGGAGAATCCCAGGGACGGGGGAGCCTGGTGGGCTACAGCCCATGGGGTTGCAAAGAGGCGGACACGACTGAGTGACAGACACATGAGCACAGCAAATCAAAAATATCGACAGTTTAATGGCCAAATCTCTCTTGAATGTTGTGCTGCCTAAAAACAGCTGCAATATGGTTGCAGTATACTCTTCCTCGGAACCCCAGGACCGACATTATGCCAGTGAGAGGTTAAAAGACTGGCTTTTAATGGGTTCGAAGAATCCACCTGCCAATGTAGGGGACACAAGAGACAAAGGTTCAATCCCTGGGTCAGGAAGAATCCCTGGAGAAGAAAAGGCAACCCGCTGCAATATTCTTGCCTGGAAACTTCCATGGAAAGAGGGGCCTAGTGAGCTAAAACCCATGGGGTGACAGTCAGCCATGACTGAGCACATACTTGCACACAGTGGACTAACTCTACCGCTGCAGGAGACCAGAGCACGAGTCCCTCAGGGTGGCATATTCCCACTGCTAAGCACAACATCCAGTCTACGGTATTTGCTCAACAGATGTGAACTGCATTCTAGGATGAACAAATAAATAATGCTGAGGTTTGTATGAAGCACCATAGAGGAACTGCATACGTTATCCAGCTGGAAGGGTCATTTTTTAGGGAATTTGGGGTGAAGGAGTGAATTAGATAATCTCTTCTAGCAGCTGTGCAAATGTAGTTTTCCTCACATTGAATAACTTCTTTGGGGTCTCATGAATGTCGCCATTCTTGAAACTTATTCAGAGTGTTTGAAGAAAAAAAAAGAAAGACAAGTTTTCAATTGGAGCATGATGAAAAACATGGAGGATCATTATATCAAAACTATCCAAAGCCTCATTGAAACAATTAAATCAGGGAATTTCCTGGTGGTCCAGTGGTTAGGATTCAGTGCTGTCACAGCCATGCAGTGCAGCCATAAAATAAAATAAAATAGATAAGGACATAAATGCTGACTCTTCACTGGAAGGATTGATGCTGAAGCTGAAGCTCCAATACTCTGGCCACCTGATGTGAAGAACCGACTTACTGGAAAAGACCCTGATGCTGGGGAAGATTGACGGCAGAAGAAAGGGACAACAGAGGATGAGATGGTTGGATGGCATCACTGACTCAATGGATATGAGTTTGAGCAAGCTCCAGGAGGTAGTGAAAGACAGAGGAGCTTGGCATGCTGCAATCCCTGGGGCCGCAAAGAGTAGGACACGATTTATCAACTGAACAACAAAGATAAAATAATCAAACAACTGTGGCAATTCTGTTCAATCAAAGCACTATTTGATAAACAATTATTAACAGCTTTTTTGCTGTGCCAAATTTCTAAACAATTAACTTGACATGTAAAGCCATGAATGCTACATACACAGCATTCTTAGTCAGATTTAAACAATTTGTTATTCACATCTATACTTTAGATATTAAAACATCACAAGGTCTGAAGGCAAACAGGGCCCAAATGTATCTTTTTAGTCATTGGGTAATGCTCAATGAGAGGGAGGCAATCCTTAGTAAACACTATTGGAGAGCTATTTAATAAAGACAGTTGAGATTCCGGGATACGTAAGTCACCAGCCAGCAAAGAGAATTAGGCAAACCTTTTCATGGAACTTGACAGTCTTAATGTTGTCGAACACATTCAGTAAATGGGCTTGTATCGTATGCGGGTCTGATGCCTGACCCAGAATCTCCAGGAGAGCGGGGTCCGAGACGAAGAAGAACCGGGGAAAGCAAAGTCGTTTTTTCTCCAAGTATCTAAGTGGGGAAGAAAAGGTAAACTTCATAAACACACAGAACTAGCCTTTCTAGGAATATTTCAATCTAGATGGAAACAGGGAAAAGACTCTGAGAGAAACTAATTCTCCCACACAATGTTTTTGCTTTGTTCTGTTTTCTTTTGTTACTAATTTTGCCAAGTGGGATTCCATATTCTATTGGGAGACTGTGTTTTTTCCAAAACTGACAGAATGTATTCATTTTTCACAAATATAACGCATATATTTGACTTAACCTGAAAATGTTTGTACTTTGTAGAGGACAGGAAAAATTACACACAGGGAGCTTTTTTTGGTTTTGTGTTCGTTTTGTTTGCAAGTGTCACGCTATGTCAGCTAAAGGCTGACAATTCCAGTCCTCAGGATTGTGTTTGTTTGTTTGGTTGGTTGGTTTTTTAGCTATACTGGATCTTAGTTTCAGTACACAGGATCTTAGTTGCAGCATGTGGGATCTAGTTCCCCAACCAGGGATCGAACCCAGGCCCCCCACATTGGGAGCTCAGAGTCTTAACCACTGGACCATCAAGGAAGTCACAGGACTGTATCTTAAAAGAATCCAATGAATCAATCGCTGAAGCAGAAGCAAAATCCAGCTACATGGAAGGAAGAGTTTTGACTCTGTTTCCTGCCTCTAGGAGCTACCAAAACCCAGTGAATGTTTTTCGTTCTATCATCACCCTACTTTTGCTGCACTTTCATTTCTATATTTCACATATTTCTACTTCAGTGATTTTATCATGATTAACCAGAGTGAGAAAATTATTTATTACTCTTGGAATTCATCCAGCCTCCACATACATCACTGCGGGTGTGTCCGCATATATTGACAAGTATAGATTGGGCTCTTGTTTTTGTATAATCCTGACTGCTTGTGTATACTACACAGTTCATCTTGTTCTTCAGTTAGCCAGTTCAGTCACTCAGTCGTGTCCGAATCTGCAACCCCATGGACCTCAGCAAACCAGGCTTCCCTGTCCTTCACCCACTCCCGGAGCTTCCTCAAACTCATGTCCAGTGAGTTGGTGATGCCATCCAACCATCTCATCCTCTGCCGTCTGCTTCTCCAGCCTTCAATCTTTCCCAGCATCAGGGTCTTTTCCAGTGAGTCAGTTCTTTGCATCAGGTGGCCAGAGTANCTTCCCTGTCCTTCACCCACTCCCGGAGCTTCCTCAAACTCATGTCCAGTGAGTTGGTGATGCCATCCAACCATCTCATCCTCTGCCGTCTGCTTCTCCAGCCTTCAATCTTTCCCAGCATCAGGGTCTTTTCCAGTGAGTCAGTTCTTTGCATCAGGTGGCCAGAGTACTGGAGCTTCGGCTTCAGCATCAGTCCTTCCAACGAATATTCAGGACTGACTTCCTTTAGGTTTGACTGGTTGGATCTCCTTGTAATCCAAGGGACTCTTGAGAATCTTCTCCAACACCATAGTTCAAAAGCATCAATTCAACTCTCACATCCATACATGACTATTGGAAAAACCAAAGCTTTGACTAGATGGACGTTTGCCAGCAAAGTAATGTCTCTGCTTTTTAAAATGCTGTCTAGGTTGGTCATATCTCTTCTTCCAAGGAGCAAGCATCTTTTAATTTCATGGTTGCAGTCACCATCCATCTTCTCAGTTCTCTATCTTGTCCTTAGTTGAGTTTAATGAAATAATTTGCTTCTTCAGATGTTTATCCAAGAAAGATATCAGAAAAACAGGTATATTCATTTTAAAAGCAAGGACTGTATGAAAATATTTGCAAGATCTTGACCCAGTGATGGAAGAAGCTGTTAATCTTATAATTTCAACATCAGAGAAATCAATTAATAGTAACTGATTGGAGAGTGGGTAAAGCTCCAAATGCTCAGTTGTATCTATGCCACAATGTTGGTCATGAATAAAGTCTAAGCAAAAGGAAATAAGGAATAAAGTCTAAGCAATTGGCTAATCCCATCTAGTTTCTCTGGTCCCTTTCATCTCTAGGATACTAAGATCCTTCACAAACCCAGTAAACTTACCCCGTAAGGGATTTCTGGCAGATTTCCAACTGATCCAGCAAGTGTGGTAACAGCTGCCCCATGGTCTCATCCCCAACACAGCACTGAACCACATTAGGCATCTCACGTGCCCGAGTCATGATCTTCACCCAAGATTTATCAATATTGGAAAAGCGCTTGGCTTCCTATGAGAACAAGGTAAGAAAGCACACTTGGACACATCTGTGACCCCAAGGATAGAGTGTTTCACACACCTCCCTCTAAGGCTGAACTTCTGGCCAATCTGGATATCCTCATACACCTGAAATGTTAGATATGCTCTATTTCAATTCTTCCTGGGCCTTTTGCACCATAGCATCTTTCATGTATGGATATGAAAGCTGGACCATAAAGAAAGCTGAGCACCAAAAAATTGATGCTTTTGACTATGGTATTGGAGAAGACTCTCAAGAGTCTCTTGAACTGCAAGGAGATCCAACCAGTCCATCCTAAAGGAAATCAGTCCTCAATGTTCATTGGAAGGACTGATGCTGAAGCTGAAGCTCCAATACTTTGGCCACCTGATGCGAAGAACTGACTCCTTGGAAAAGACCCTGATGCTGGGAAAGATTGAAGGCTGGAGAAGGGGATGATAGAGGATGAGACGGTTGGATGACATCACAGACTCGATGGACATGATTTTGAGCAAGTTCCGGGAGTTGGTGATGGACAGGGAAGCCTGGCATGCTGCAGCCTATGGGGT
>SJYX01020576.1:129686-152472 GCA_006410675.1 Oreotragus oreotragus | reverse complement strand
CATCACAGACTCGATGGACATGATTTTGAGCAAGTTCCGGGAGTTGGTGATGGACAGGGAAGCCTGGCATGCTGCAGCCTATGGGGTCGCAAAGAGTCAGACACATTTGAGCAACTGAACTGAACTGAACTGATCCCTTCTTAAATATTGTAAAGTAATTAACCTCCAATTAAAATAAATAAATTTATATTTTAAAAATTTAAAGAAAAAAGAATCTTCAGCTCAAACCTGGGACTGACATTATGTTAACTGAAAATAGGAAGTAGATATAAAAATAATAATAATCTGGAAGGAAAGGACCCTCCCAACTGTTTTCAATTATCTCCAAATTAAGCGAACCTTATGCTTTTCATGCTTTCTACACTGAGCATTGAATCATTTGTGTATTTAGAAAAATGGACATTTTAAATTTTTATAATTAAAATTAATTATAATATAACCTTAATATTTTGAAATATTTTGAATAGATTTCTTTGGAAAAATGGAAATTGCACAGTTTATTTTGAGAGAGCAGGAATACCTTTTCTTTCTTAAAATTTTCTGAATTTTACCAATGAGCACATATATCAAATATGAGACCAAGAAACTCCACCTAGCTCCTCCAACATTATATGTGAAAGTTTCCATTATTAAGTCCAATTTGAGACTCTTCTTCACCATTTGAGAAGAAAAACAATCCCAAATATAAGTGCAAAAATAAATACTTAAAATTTTAATGAATGGATATATTTCATTGGTAGCCACACACACACATAAATCTGCTAATAGATCTGTCCTCTATAATTAAACTGAAAACTAACCAAAGAGAAAGCTAAGGAAACCAAAGTGAACAATCAACATTATCATGCTTCTAAAACTCTTATTGTTAAAATGATATAATTTTGCAAACAATTTAAGGTAATTGGATAAGACTCTTTGAAATCTGGTAAAAAAGAAAAAAATTTAATCTCAAAATACACTCCATACGTACCTAGTGATATGATTACAATTTGTTGAGAAAAACATACTCAACATCTTGATAAGAGGCCCGTGTTGTTTGGGAGTTTTTTCTTGCAGATTCCCGCCCCTCAATTTTACACTACAGATATAATTGGGTATATTTTATAGTGTGACTTATTTTAAGCTGTCAGTAATAGAACAAATTTTCCTACCATTGTCAAGATAACAACTCTGTAATTCCACAGTGCTCCAATTTCCACCTTCAAATTATCTGAAGAAGTATGTCAATTATGCAGGCATTCATTCTTTGATTTTTAACCCTCCATTTCCTATAAAACTTCACGATTTTAAAGCATTCTTACTCTTATTTCCATGCCCCTCTCTTCCACAATTTCTCTCTCTCTCTCTTAAGAATAGTTTGACAACAACAACAAAAAGATTGGAGAAAGGGTGGTTCAATAGAGGTAGAAATATTTTTGCATTTTTAAAGGGATAATGAGCTATTAGTTCTCAAAGGTAAAACCCTAATGACATCACAGAGAAATTTTTAAGACCTTGGGAAGTTGCTTCGCAATGTCTCCTCCCACAAAGACGGCTTCTAGGTAGATCCACAAGTTTTGCACCATCATCCAGCTCTCAATTATGTCTGCTGAGTTGGAAAGGTGTTGTACCCACTTTTGAATCTGGGCTTTGAATGGCATATTGTACCTAAGATGAGAAACACATTAAGAATTTGGGGATTTGGGGTATTTCATGCTTGTTGTTTTCAAACTAAAGAGGTTTTTAAAAATCCTGATTTTCACATATTTCATTACAACTTTGATTATGTTTCTGCTTTTTAAATGATGTTACCATATTTGTGTAGGATATAAGATTAATATAAGTAGAAATCTATTATATTTAAATTATTAATGACATTATTCACGATGCTCCTACTCTTATTTTTTTCTGCACTTCATAAAATATTCTCAGAGAAATGTTAACATGTCTCACTGTGATTGTATGTCTTCTTTTCTCATATATTTCTTCTGATTTTTAATTTATGTATCTTTGTTCCTTTGTTGTTAGGNTCCATGTGCGGACCTGGCGGTGTCTTATGTTTGAGCTTTTCGCGTGGAAGCTATCCCACAGTCTGGTTCGCTAGCCGCAGTTAGTTCATTCTGGTTACGCGCGGCGGGACGCTCCTGCCCGATTCTGAAAGCACCGCAGCCCGCGCCTGCCGCGCCTCCCTGCCCTGCCCCCACTGGGTAATGGCGGACGCAGGCGTTTGCGCTGCTTTTCCGCTGGGCGAGTTACTGTTGGGCTTGTCATCTGTTGGTTTTAATTGTTCATTTATTTTTCCTTCCTGTTATGTTGCCCTCTGTGTTTACAAGGCTCGCCACAGACTCGGCAGGGAGAGTGTTTCCTGGCGTTTGGAAACCTCTCTTCTTAAGCTTCCCTTCCCGGGACGGGCTTCCCTTCCCGGGACGGAGCTCCCTCCCCACCTCCTTTGTCTCTTTTTTTTCGGCTTTTATATTTTTTTCCCTACCTGCTTTTGAAGTCAGTGCTCTGTTTTTCTGGGTGCCTGATGTCCTCTGCCCGCATTCAGAAGTTGTTTTGTGGAGTTTGCTCAGCCTTGAGATGTTCTTTTGATGAATCTGTGAGGGAGAAAGTGGTGTCCCCGTCCTATTCTTCCGCCATCTTGACCGGAACCTGTATGTCTTCTTTTCTCATATATTTCTTCTGATTTTTAATTTATGTATCTTTGTTCCTTTGTTGTTAGGTGTCTAATGGTTTAGTCTGTCTTCTTAGTGAATTGTACATTTTATCATGAAAGATATTCATCTTTGTTTCATTTTAAACTAAGTAAACTTAAAATAATTTTTAAAAATAAAGCTATGGTTTTCATATGAAAAATATTTAAAAATAAATAAATAAAATGACGCTACTGAATGCTTAATTCATCACTCCATGCTGGGCATTGTTAAACTGACTTTTCCCCCTTTTGATTCAGAGCATAGAGGGGTTCCCTGCAGTAGGAAATGGCAACCAACTCCAGTATTCTTGCCTGGAGAATCCCATGGACAGAGGAGCTTGGTGGGCTACAATCCAAGGAGTCACAAAGAGTCGGAAATGGCTGAGCAACACACAAACACACACAGAGAGGTGGGAGACATGCCATCTAAGAAGCAGATCAGATGTTAGACTGGACTCCACTCATCCTAGTCTTTGCTGCTGCAGTCAAGGGAATAACTGTGTCTCTGCTGTACCTATTCCATGGGGTCTCTGGTTTTCACACAATATGGAACCATTACGGAATCATTGGAAGGGACCAAACAACCAATTCAGTTTTCAAGTATGATACTGTCTGGGCTCTCTCTTTAGCCTGCCCCCTTCTGGGCCTCTTTCCAACTTCCCATCCACTCCTGTCTACCTCACTCATGTTGGATGTACACATATATTTGAGGATTTCTTCATGTCCACACACGACCCCCATTTCTCTGCTTCTTTCATAGTTAATCTATCTTCCCATTTTCCTCTTGAGGCAGAAATTGATGGTGGTCTTCCAAAGTCTTTGATCTTTTTCTCCTTCTTTTTTAGATATACAGCCCCATTTCTACCTACACTCACAGGTGCCCAGTTAGAATACTGAATTTCCCAGCCTCCTTTGCAGCAATGTACATTGGGAGATTAAGTTCCACATCAATATTTCTCAACCCCAGCTGCAGATTCTAATTATCTGATAAACATGAAAAACTACCAATGTCTGTCTAGATCTCACCCCCAGGAACTCTGATTAAATCAGTTTGGGATGCAATACAAGCACTGGGATTTTTTTTTTTTAAGTTCTCTAGAGGATAAGACGGTTTGATGACATCACCTACTCGATGGACATGAGCAACTCCAGGAGATGGTGAAGGACAGGGGAGCTTGGCGTGCTGCACTCCATGGGGTCACAAAGCGTCAGACACGACTGAGTGACTGAACAACAACAAAGCTATGGCTAGTGTGTAGCCAAATCTGGAAACCATTTTTCCAGATGAGATGTGAGCAGCAGCACTGAATGTAAAGAATAGACGGAGGAGAAGCGCTACACCTGGATAAAGAGTGAGTCGGACAGTGCCTGGGTCCCCAGTGATGCGGTAGAGCCCACACTCCCACCTGAGCCATTGACTGAACAACAACAAAGCTATGGCTAGTGTGTAGCCAAATCTGGAAACCATTTTTCCAGATGAGATGTGAGCAGCAGCACTGAATGTAAAGAATAGACGGAGGAGAAGCGCTACACCTGGATAAAGAGTGAGTCGGACAGTGCCTGGGTCCCCAGTGATGCGGTAGAGCCCACACTCCCACCTGAGCCATTGACCTTGGGACTCTTTGTATGTGAGAAAGATACAAACTCAGTCTTGTTCAAGCAGTGTTGCGTGTGGCGCTCTTGTTATTTGCAGACAATCCTAATCCTAAATGACTGGACTTCCTTTCATTGCTTTTCCTCTTCTTTTTCCTCTGTTTATTGGTCTCTCTAGTCCAACATTAAACGGACTTGAAGTCGTCTCAACTATTAGTCATATTCGTGAATAACATTTTCATTTCCATATTCTTATGTGCTAAACAGCTTGCTTCAATATTCTACACATCTTTCTGGGGGTTTTATTCATGCTTTTCACAAAAATATAGGTCCAGCGCAACAGAGATATTTGTTCCACTCACTGTTCTATCCAATGCACCCAGAAGGCCATACGATGGTTTACTCGCTAAGTCGTATCCGACTCTTATGCAACCCCAGGGACTGTAGCCTGTGAGGTTCCTCTGTCCATGGGATTTCCCAGGCAAGAATACCGGAGTGGGTTGCCATTTCATTCTTCAGGGAATCTTTCCCAACACAGGGATCAAATGCCAGTCTCTTGCATTGCATGTGGATCCTTTACCACTGAGCCTCCAGGGAAGCCCATGGCACAGGAAAGGTGTTCCCTCAATTTCTGTTGAACACGTGTTCCGCACACAACTCTCTCTGTGGGTTCAGTGCCATTGGCAAGAAAAGGTTACTCATTCCTAACACTATGTTTCCTTGAGGTGTACGTGTGCTTTTTCTACTTCCATAGGGTATGTTACCTTCCATCTGTCCTTAATTCTGGTTGGGTGTAAACAGTAACCAAATTCATTTTTAAAAATCACCAAATTCTAATTAATCAATTGGCCAAAAAGTCCGTTAAGGTTTGTCCATTAAGGTTTTTCCGTATTGGCCAACCCAACAGGGCAGACTCAAGGTTTCCAATGGTCTAAATCTCTCAGACATAATTTTATACTCTCTATTGCTCATTTCAAACACTGACACAATCACCCTATATTTGAGAAAATCCTGGTGAACAAAACAATTATTTCAAACAGAGCAAGAGGAAGCACTGAAGCAAGGAGACCTAAATGTATGCGTCTCTGGGCCACATGTCCAAAGTATGGCAGCTTTCTCTACTGCTGCTGTCGAACAGAAATATTAGGTTGGTATCGGTCTGTGCTGCTTTACTTCTCTTTATGAATCACATTCATTCTCCATCTTAACCTGTCACCTCATTAAAGCATGTATACAACTAAGAGTTTCTAGTCCATAGATGTTGATGAAAAGGTTTCTAAAGTAAAATAATTATTCTAAAATTCAGAATAATTTTCCCTCTGGAATCTAGAGCCTGTCGAGCTGTCAGCTGGGCAATGAGGCTTGTCAGCAGCAAAGCTGAAATACTCTGCAAAATCCAAGTGGCTAATTACATGTTGCGTTATTTTGCCCAATTGAGGGTCTCCAACACATCCCCCAAAGAGAGCATAATGAAATAAAAACAGTATTATCCATGCTGTGCCAAGGGCTAAAATTAAAACAAGTACTTTCGACATTGAATAAATTAAACAGGGGGTACTGTTGCGTTTCTTAATTAATCTCCCTTGAAGTGTTTGGTATTACAGCTCTCAGATCTCAGGGGCAAGATTGTCCTACCTGTTGCTCAGGAGGGAACCCAGTAACATCAAGCCGTCTTCCATGCTGGCAATGATTTCTGACGTACTGTCTCCTCTCAGGAGGAGTTCTCCACGGGTTTTAAAGCTGCCAAATGTGAATGTTTTGTTGTCCCATTCGTTAATCACTTGCTTCAGCTTTTGTTCAATGTCCCTCTCTTTCACGGCACAGATACAGATGTCCTATTAAAAATGAAAGCTCCCATTTAATCACACGAAAGTCACACATGCTCCTTGAATAGTCAATTCAGCAGAGACCCTGTCTTCACTCCTTCTTTTATATGTATCTATAAATACTTATCAGAGAAGGCAATGGCACCCCACTTCAGTACTCTTGCCTGGAAAATCCCATGGGCAGAGGAACCTGGTAGGCTGCCGTCCATGGGGTTGCGAAGAGTCGGACATGACTGAGCGACTTCACTTTCACTTTTCACTGTCATGCACTGGAGAAGGAAATGGCAACCCACTCCAGTGTTCTTGCCTGGAGAATCCCAGGGATGGGGGAGCCTGGTGGGCTGCTATCTATGGGGTCACATAGAGTCGGACATGACTGAAGCGACTTAGCAGCAGCAGCAGTGTAAATACTTATATATTTCCAGATCCAGACTATAGTATGTCCTCTCCCACATGACGTAGCAGTTCAGATGCCTGATTTTCACCCAAGCGAGCCAGGTTCGACTCCCAGTGTGGAAAAGAATATCTCTGGGGGCTTCCGGGTGGCGCCAGTGGTTAAGAATCTGCCTACCAATGCAGGAGACATAAGAGATGGGATTCAATCCCTGGGTAGGAAATATGCTCTGGAGGAGGAAACAGTAACCCTCTCCAGCATTCTTGCCAGGAAAATCCCAAGGACAGAGGAGCCTGGTGGGCAACAGTCCATGAGGTCGCAAAGAGTCGGACACGAGTGAGTGACCTAACACAGCACATAACAGAGTGTCTACAGGTATATACAGATAAAGATTTATCCTAATTTGTAAAATTTTCCACCAAACTATTCCAGAAAGAAAGATGACAGAAAAGATGTGCGCAAGTGAAATACTATTCAGCCGTGAGAAAAAAGGAAATCCTGCCATTTGTGACAACATGGATGGACCCTGAGGGCATTGGGTGAAGTGAGACAAGACAGAAAAAATCAAATACTTAAAGATTGTCCTTATATGTGGAATCTTTAAAAAAGAAAGAAAGAAAAAACCCTGAAAGAAAAGAAAGTGAAATGGTAGTTACCAGGGGCTGAAGGTATGGGAATGGTAAAGATGTTCTATCTATTTGCAAATAGTAGATAAATAAGTCCTAAAGATCTAATACGCAGTTCAGTGATTACAGACAACAAAACTGTATTCTAAACATCAAATTTCCTAAAAGACTAGTTCTAAATTGGTCCCACCAGTAGAAGAAATGATAATTGAGGTGTTAGCTAACACACTGAAGATTATATTGCAATATAAATGTATCAAATCATTATTCTTAAATTTACACAATGTCAAATGTCAATTATATCTCAATAAAAATTGGGATTAAAAAGAAATGTAATAACATTTTAATTGTACAGCTTTAATCAAAGACTCAAAATTTAACATGTCTCTCCTGAAACTACCACAACATTGTTAATCAACTAAATCTCAGTACAAAATAAAAACTTTAAAGTTTGGGGGAAAAATTTAATGTCTCTGATTTAACTCTAAAGTCGAATCAATGCACTACGAGACGAGAACTCAACAGAAACCTGCCATCTTCCTAGTTCTCGGGTCACTTTCCCCATCTTCTCTGCAGCCTTATCTTCTCCTGGACCGTTAGTCAAACTCCTCCTTGCCGACTCCCCGCCTCACACCGCACTCCCTGTCTGGATGAGTTCTTCCACGACCACGCAGCCAGCAACCATCTGTATCTCCAGGAAAATCCCATATCCATTTGCCTACTGGGCTCCTCTGCTTAGATGCATCAAGGGAACCCAAAACACAATCTGTGAATATCGAACTGATGCCCAAATCAAGCTCATGGTCTTTGCACCTTATCATTCTACCTGATTCCCTTTCAGTTTTCCCCATCTCAGTCATAAGCACCATCATTCATCTAGATCTCTCAGCAAGAAATCTAGGGTTCATTCTTAGCCCCTCCTGTTTCCCTACCACGTTCCCTCCATCATCAAATTCTACCCAGTTTTACCTCCTAATGACCTCTGCAATCTTTTCTCCTCTACTCCAGCTTCACTCCCTGCCCCCTCAGCTGATGCATCATCTCTTGCTTGGGATATTCATATAAGCTCCCAGTAAGTTTTCCTAGGATTGCCCCTTGACGTCTTCCTATCCTTTCTCCTCACAGCTACTGGAGTGATCTTTACAAAGTGTAAATTTAACCACACCGTCCCCTAATCGAAATATATCTCCCAGAAGGCTCGCGATTGCTCCCAAGATTGAAATCGATGGCAAGTTCTAGCCCCCCTCCAGCTCCCCATCTTCAGCTGTCTCTTCTGTCCCCCACCTTCATACCTCAGCCACCCTGGCCTTTCAGTCCCCTATACCTACACCTCAGCCCCTTCACACCTGCTGTTCCACCTGCCCGACACCGCCTTCTCTGCACTTTCCAAGCCCCTCACCCCCTCACCACACAAGCACACCCCGTTCACCCAGAAGTCATGCCCATGCAGCCCAGTCTTCTTGATTTTCATCACCCTCCCTCCACCATATAGGTCCACCCCATTATTAGAGGCTCTCATAGAGCAGCACACTTCATTTACTGAAGCTTGTGCCTACACCTTCATTTGTACAATTATTTAATGATACAAATTTTTAATGGTCTATGAAGGCAGAAATGGATCCTGCTGTCCCCAGCACTTAACACAACTTATCACATAAACATTTCTTGAAGAAGTAAAAGCTGACTCACAGGGAAAGAGTTTTGATTGTCCTAGCCTGATTCCCTTCTCCAACCATCCATAAGGTAGGAAAACTATCTAATAAATCCCCTGGGACCTTCCAGTCTCCCATGACATCATATCCTCTATCATCCTACCTCTATTTCCTCTTTGTATTTCAGAAGAGGTGCTTCCATGATATTTCTTAACTTGAAAGTTTCATTCCCCACATCCAGTCTGTGCCCAGTGACAGTCATTATCCTCTCCCAGTGCCGTTCCATCATGGCCTTACTGGCCATGTGCTCCAGCAGTGGGCAACACTCACTAAAGTCATCAATGGTCTTCTTCAGATCCAAAAAAGCCTGCCAGTCCTTCAAGGCTCGAGGCAGCTTCCGACACCTGCGAAGAAAAGCCACTGCGAAAGGTCAACTGAATATAAGCCTGGATGTCTCTAGTCCCAGACTGTCTGCTAGCATTTCTATCAAAAACGGTCACCCAGAACAGCCACCACATTTTTAAATCTTCAGAGGATACCTGTAGGATTTACATTACAGAAAACCACTCCTCCCAATCAGGACTAATATTTTCAATTCTTTCATAAAAATTAGGTAAGAGGCATTATTTTAAAGAAGGTGCTTCTCAATTCAATTCTCCAGACACATATTGAGACCCTACAAAGTACAAAACACAGCAGAATGTACCAGCTTATCAACTGAAAATTACAATCAATAACCCTCCATTTTCTTTAGGTTCAATACTTAAAGGCTGTAGAAAAATCAAAGGGCTCTTGTTTTTATACCAAATAAATCATCTAACATAAACTTCACATGTTTGGCGCTAAGTCACTTCAGTCGTGTCCGACTCTGTGCGACCCCATAGACGGCAGCCCACCAGGCTCCTCCGTCCCTGGGATTCTCCAGGCAAGAACACTGGAGTGGGTAAGGGTAATATAAATAGTGATCAGCTCTAAGCTATAGAAAAGCCCCTGGAAAGATTCATCTGGGTTTAAAGCATGCACTTGTCTCACCAGGTACACACAGGGGTAATTAATAAATAGTGTTTGACAAGGATGATATCAATAGACAATAGCAATGAAGCCCAATGGGCTCTTGAAACATCTGGGTGAAAAGAGAATCCGACAACCTATCAAAGAAGAAAGCATTTGAGGTTCAATAGCTCTGGGCATGCTAAACATTAATTTCTCACCTGTTCTGGAACTCTAAAAGTTCACTGTTGATTTTTTCAATATTTACTTCTGACCACAGGATATCATGATAGCTATTTACAGTGTCTATGACACTGTTGTACAGAGTGTATATTTTCTGAAGAAGATTTAGTTGCTTCTTGATTTCGAGAAGCTTAGGATACTGTGTCACCGGCAGACCAAAAAGCTCCTCTCCTCCAGTATAGGTGATATATTTCCGATAGATATTATCAAATTGATTCTAATAAAGATACAAGTGAAAACTCATCAAAATGGTTTACATGTGAATAAACATGCAAATGAAAAAAAGACTGACCAATAAGCAAACATGCATGATCTTTGATTTCATGTAAATAGGAATACTGAAGGAGTACCATTAATTTCATGGGAACCAAATCTAATTATAACCATACCAAATCACAGTTTTTAAAAGGTAAGTAAGTATATACTGTATTCCACAATGAGCTTTTCTATATTAAGGGGATGGGGGAGTATGTGTTTAAAACACATTGAGCTCTTTCAGCCACCTTGGACCCTGTGGAGGCTTGCTAGGAACAGGACCTCTAAAACGACAAACATGTCTGGCAGGCTGTGGGGCAACACCATTTTTGCTGGCTATAAGCAGGGTCTACAGAACCAGAGGGAGCACACAGCTCTCCTGAAAACTGAAGGTGTATGTGTTCAAGATGAAACTGAATTCTACAAAGGCAAGGGATGTGCACAAAGCAAGGAACAACACAGTAACTCCTGGTGGAAAACCTCACAAGACCAGAGTAATCTGAGGAAAGATAATTTGAAAGTGGCTCAGTCATGTCCGATTCTTTGCAACCCCACGGACTATGCAGTCCATGAAATTTTCCAGGCCAGAATACTGAAGTGGGTAGCCTTTTCCTTCTCCAGGGGATCTTCCCAACCCAGGGGTCAAATCCAGGTCTCCTGCATTGCAGGTGAATTCTTTACCAGCTGAGCCACAAGGGAAGCCCAAGAATACTGGAGTGGGTAGCCTATCCCTTCTCCAGTGGATCTTCCCGACCCAGGAGTCAGACTGGGGTCTCCTGTATTGCAGGCGGATTCTTCACCAACTGAGCTCTCAGTGAAGCCCAACCATTACTTGCGCTCATGGAAACAGTGGTATGATTCGTGCCAAATTATGAAGCAACATTCCTGCTAAGGCCATTGGATACAGAATCCACGTGATGCTGTACTCTTTAAGGANAGGGAAGCCCAAGAATACTGGAGTGGGTAGCCTATCCCTTCTCCAGTGGATCTTCCCGACCCAGGAGTCAGACTGGGGTCTCCTGTATTGCAGGCGGATTCTTCACCAACTGAGCTCTCAGTGAAGCCCAACCATTACTTGCGCTCATGGAAACAGTGGTATGATTCGTGCCAAATTATGAAGCAACATTCCTGCTAAGGCCATTGGATACAGAATCCACGTGATGCTGTACTCTTTAAGGATTTAAACTTACTGAAATTAAGTAAACAAACGTGTGGAAATAAAATAGAACACATTGAGGTTTTGGCTGTATAGGAGGTCAAAGAAACTAAAAGAATTACCTGAAACATGGTAAGTCTGTCACTGGCTTCCTGGGGTTTCAGGCCACTAGCCATTGGACCATTCTGAAACAAACAGTTTAAAAAGATAAGATAAAATGAAGTATTTGCATACAAATTTCATAAGCTCAATGTATTTGAATATCAAATTTTGTTTTCATGCATGTCACATATAGGACAGGAAATGTAGCTTTTTATTTGTTNAGAGAAATATGATAGAGTGGATAAGGGTGGTATTTTATCTTTAACAATTATTACTGATACAACTTCTTAGCTGAATTTTAATTGGAGAGGGAGAGAGGGAATTGAATACACATTGGCTATTTGATGAGGTCCTTAAAAATGCTAATTGCAATGGGAAAAAACGATTTGGTAAGGAAAAATTATCTTGGCATCTGATTCGATCTTGATTGTTTGCTAGAAGCGCCAGTACAATAAATTTGTCAGTCTGAATGATGAGAAACAGCTTCAGAAGTTCAGCCCCTGACACCCTCTGGGCATCTTTGACACCACGAATGATTTCACTTTCTTTCAAACTGTTGGTAGAAGTGGATTTTATTTTCTACTAGCATACTTTGAAATCTTCAAGCTTCTTTCCATGCCCCTTGCCCCCCGCAACCCCAGATTACCTGTCATCTCCCTGCAAGGTTGGGTTTCTCTAAGGCATCTAGACAGCCAGTAGGAAATGGATATACAGGGACTTCAGAATTCAGGTAGGCTTGCTTTCTGAGGGTAAATCCATCTTCCTCTGCTAATGTTCTCATATTAAAAATAATAAAAACATCAATGCTGTGATGGTTAATTTTATGTGTCCACTCAACTGGGTTAAGGGATGCCCAGATAGCTGGTAAAACATTGTCCTGGGTGTGTGAGGATTTTCTGGAAATAGATTCGCATTTGAACCTGTAGACTGAGAAAGGAAGATCCCCCTCCCTAGTGTGGGAGGACGTCATCCAGTCTCTTGAGGGCTTGAACAGAACATGAAGAAAGAGGAAGGGGAATTTACTCTCACTGCCTGAGTTGGGACGTCCATCTTCTTCTGCCCTTGGATAGCGATGCTCCCAGTTCTCCAACCTTCAGACTCAGACTGAACTGTACCACTGACCTCCCTGGTTTTCCAGATCGTAGATGGCAGATCTTGGGACCCTCAGCCTCCATAAATCATGTGAGCCAATTTCTATAATAATTCTCCTTGTACAAAGATATAATCTATGTATCTGTAATATAGCACCAAACAAAACCAATAGGCTATATCTCTGTATATCTATATAGATGTATAGAAAAATGGTCCCAGAAAATTTTATTTATCTATCCAGATATATCTCTATATGATAGATATATTATATAACCCTGACTAATACACACACCAAAAACCAACCAAATGAGCAAATTCCAGTGTCACTTAGGTAGTTGATTAAGTGGATGGTTTCGTGATTTGGAGTTGCCACATCACTAAGTTTGGGTCCCATCTTTGTCTCCTATTTGGTCTTCCTTTAGTACTACTCTAAGCCTCAGTTGTCTCATCCGGAAAGTGGTGATGATAACACGTAACTCACATGGTGACTGTGATTCATTTGGCACCCAGCAGATACTTCAAAATGGTAACTATCATTAGTTTTAGGTTCCTTGGAATTCCATTTCATACACAGGGACTTCAGAATTCAGGTAGGTTGCCTTCTGAGGGTAAATCCATCTCCCTCTGCTAATGTTCTCATATTAAAAATAATAAAAACATCAGGCATTCGCTGACCTGGCTCACAACTATTAGAGGAATGATCTATAAAAAAAACTTAAAAAGAACCCGGTGATTTTGACTTGGGAGGGAAGGTTATCAGGAAATGTGTTCTGGAAAGACTAGCCTTTGATCAAGACCTTGCGGCAAAGGATTCAGAAAAGTCCAGACATCTTTGAAATCTCTCTAGGTTACATTTCTTGTCACTTTCTCCTCACCAAAGGAGTCCTACCCACACAGGGCAATACCAAACATTCCCCCAGCTATGAAGTAAGCCTCACGTCTAGAATCAGAAGTAGTTTGAAATGTAAATATTCCTAAAGATATTCACACGGAAATGAGACAAACAAAAAACAAGCATGTTAAACCATAAATGTTGATATCCTTGTTGGATAGCAGTGTTTCATCAGGATTTTGAAAGATGTATGGAAGGCTTACAAATAGGAAACCACTGTTTCACAACTTTGCTACTTCTAGTTTAGTTAGAACAGCAGATACCAGCTTCTGATATCTATAATTGCTACCTTTTCTGACCGCTTACTTTGTGTCCAGCATGGTCCTTTATAAGCATTATTTCATCCACTCTTTGTACACCTCTGAAGTGAAGTGAAGTGAAGTGAAGTCGCTCAGTCGTGTCCGACTCTTTGCGACCCCATGGACTGTAGCCTATGAGGCTCTTCTGTCCATGGGATTTTCCAGGCAATAGTCCTGGAGTGGATTGCCATTTCCTTCTCCAGGGGATCTTCCCAACCCAGGGATCGAACCTGGGTCTCCTGCATTGTAGACAGACGCTTTACCATCTGAGCCACCAGGGAAGTCTGCAAAGTATTATTATCCCTATTTTCCAGATGGTAAAAAAATCCTCAAGAGGCCGCCTACAAGTCTTGCACAATTGATACTAATAAACTCAAGTCTCAGTCCAAGCCTTAACTTTTGATCACTGCCTGACAAGTGAATTTTGGGAGGAAGTCAAACATTCAAACACAATCCTGAAAGTTCAGCTTTTCATCTTCAGGTAAATTAGTATTCACTCACTCACAACAGGTTGTTATTTCTTCTGTTCTGAAATAGTGATTCCTAAAACAACCTCTGCAACACAATGATTTCTATTACTCTGCTATTAAAATATATTATTTTTATGCCCTCTAGAAATCTCTAAGAAAGTGAGGAAATTTGCTTTGGCTGGATTTTCAAGGGAGGAGGAAATTGTAGGGACTTCCTTTTGTTTCTACTAAAGCTTTTGTCATTTCTTCTAAAATTGCCACAAACAGTCATTATAAGGATANAGATGTGTATAAGAGACAGGTCATGCACTGGAGAAGGAAATGACAACCCACTCCAGTGTTCTTGCCTGGAGAATCCCAGGGATGGGGGAGCCTGGTGGGCTGCTATCTATGGGGTCACATAGAGTCGGACATGACTGAAGCGACTTAGCAGCAGCAGCAGTGTAAATACTTATATATTTCCAGATCCAGACTATAGTATGTCCTCTCCCACATGACGTAGCAGTTCAGATGCCTGATTTTCACCCAAGCGAGCCAGGTTCGACTCCCAGTGTGGAAAAGAATATCTCTGGGGGCTTCCGGGTGGCGCCAGTGGTTAAGAATCTGCCTACCAATGCAGGAGACATAAGAGATGGGATTCAATCCCTGGGTAGGAAATATGCTCTGGAGGAGGAAACAGTAACCCTCTCCAGCATTCTTGCCAGGAAAATCCCAAGGACAGAGGAGCCTGGTGGGCAACAGTCCATGAGGTCGCAAAGAGTCGGACACGAGTGAGTGACCTAACACAGCACATAACAGAGTGTCTACAGGTATATACAGATAAAGATTTATCCTAATTTGTAAAATTTTCCACCAAACTATTCCAGAAAGAAAGATGACAGAAAAGATGTGCGCAAGTGAAATACTATTCAGCCGTGAGAAAAAAGGAAATCCTGCCATTTGTGACAACATGGATGGACCCTGAGGGCATTGGGTGAAGTGAGACAAGACAGAAAAAATCAAATACTTAAAGATTGTCCTTATATGTGGAATCTTTAAAAAAGAAAGAAAGAAAAAACCCTGAAAGAAAAGAAAGTGAAATGGTAGTTACCAGGGGCTGAAGGTATGGGAATGGTAAAGATGTTCTATCTATTTGCAAATAGTAGATAAATAAGTCCTAAAGATCTAATACGCAGTTCAGTGATTACAGACAACAAAACTGTATTCTAAACATCAAATTTCCTAAAAGACTAGTTCTAAATTGGTCCCACCAGTAGAAGAAATGATAATTGAGGTGTTAGCTAACACACTGAAGATTATATTGCAATATAAATGTATCAAATCATTATTCTTAAATTTACACAATGTCAAATGTCAATTATATCTCAATAAAAATTGGGATTAAAAAGAAATGTAATAACATTTTAATTGTACAGCTTTAATCAAAGACTCAAAATTTAACATGTCTCTCCTGAAACTACCACAACATTGTTAATCAACTAAATCTCAGTACAAAATAAAAACTTTAAAGTTTGGGGGAAAAATTTAATGTCTCTGATTTAACTCTAAAGTCGAATCAATGCACTACGAGACGAGAACTCAACAGAAACCTGCCATCTTCCTAGTTCTCGGGTCACTTTCCCCATCTTCTCTGCAGCCTTATCTTCTCCTGGACCGTTAGTCAAACTCCTCCTTGCCGACTCCCCGCCTCACACCGCACTCCCTGTCTGGATGAGTTCTTCCACGACCACGCAGCCAGCAACCATCTGTATCTCCAGGAAAATCCCATATCCATTTGCCTACTGGGCTCCTCTGCTTAGATGCATCAAGGGAACCCAAAACACAATCTGTGAATATCGAACTGATGCCCAAATCAAGCTCATGGTCTTTGCACCTTATCATTCTACCTGATTCCCTTTCAGTTTTCCCCATCTCAGTCATAAGCACCATCATTCATCTAGATCTCTCAGCAAGAAATCTAGGGTTCATTCTTAGCCCCTCCTGTTTCCCTACCACGTTCCCTCCATCATCAAATTCTACCCAGTTTTACCTCCTAATGACCTCTGCAATCTTTTCTCCTCTACTCCAGCTTCACTCCCTGCCCCCTCAGCTGATGCATCATCTCTTGCTTGGGATATTCATATAAGCTCCCAGTAAGTTTTCCTAGGATTGCCCCTTGACGTCTTCCTATCCTTTCTCCTCACAGCTACTGGAGTGATCTTTACAAAGTGTAAATTTAACCACACCGTCCCCTAATCGAAATATATCTCCCAGAAGGCTCGCGATTGCTCCCAAGATTGAAATCGATGGCAAGTTCTAGCCCCCCTCCAGCTCCCCATCTTCAGCTGTCTCTTCTGTCCCCCACCTTCATACCTCAGCCACCCTGGCCTTTCAGTCCCCTATACCTACACCTCAGCCCCTTCACACCTGCTGTTCCACCTGCCCGACACCGCCTTCTCTGCACTTTCCAAGCCCCTCACCCCCTCACCACACAAGCACACCCCGTTCACCCAGAAGTCATGCCCATGCAGCCCAGTCTTCTTGATTTTCATCACCCTCCCTCCACCATATAGGTCCACCCCATTATTAGAGGCTCTCATAGAGCAGCACACTTCATTTACTGAAGCTTGTGCCTACACCTTCATTTGTACAATTATTTAATGATACAAATTTTTAATGGTCTATGAAGGCAGAAATGCATCCTGCTGTCCCCAGCACTTAACACAACTTATCACATAAACATTTCTTGAAGAAGTAAAAGCTGACTCACAGGGAAAGAGTTTTGATTGTCCTAGCCTGATTCCCTTCTCCAACCATCCATAAGGTAGGAAAACTATCTAATAAATCCCCTGGGACCTTCCAGTCTCCCATGACATCATATCCTCTATCATCCTACCTCTATTTCCTCCTTGTATTTCAGAAGAGGTGCTTCCATGATATTTCTTAACTTGAAAGTTTCATTCCCCACATCCAGTCTGTGCCCAGTGACAGTCATTATCCTCTCCCAGTGCCGTTCCATCATGGCCTTACTGGCCATGTGCTCCAGCAGTGGGCAACACTCACTAAAGTCATCAATGGTCTTCTTCAGATCCAAAAAAGCCTGCCAGTCCTTCAAGGCTCGAGGCAGCTTCCGACACCTGCGAAGAAAAGCCACTGCGAAAGGTCAACTGAATATAAGCCTGGATGTCTCTAGTCCCAGACTGTCTGCTAGCATTTCTATCAAAAACGGTCACCCAGAACAGCCACCACATTTTTAAATCTTCAGAGGATACCTGTAGGATTTACATTACAGAAAACCACTCCTCCCAATCAGGACTAATATTTTCAATTCTTTCATAAAAATTAGGTAAGAGGCATTATTTTAAAGAAGGTGCTTCTCAATTCAATTCTCCAGACACATATTGAGACCCTACAAAGTACAAAACACAGCAGAATGTACCAGCTTATCAACTGAAAATTACAATCAATAACCCTCCATTTTCTTTAGGTTCAATACTTAAAGGCTGTAGAAAAATCAAAGGGCTCTTGTTTTTATACCAAATAAATCATCTAACATAAACTTCACATGTTTGGCGCTAAGTCACTTCAGTCGTGTCCGACTCTGTGCGACCCCATAGACGGCAGCCCACCAGGCTCCTCCGTCCCTGGGATTCTCCAGGCAAGAACACTGGAGTGGGTAAGGGTAATATAAATAGTGATCAGCTCTAAGCTATAGAAAAGCCCCTGGAAAGATTCATCTGGGTTTAAAGCATGCACTTGTCTCACCAGGTACACACAGGGGTAATTAATAAATAGTGTTTGACAAGGATGATATCAATAGACAATAGCAATGAAGCCCAATGGGCTCTTGAAACATCTGGGTGAAAAGAGAATCCGACAACCTATCAAAGAAGAAAGCATTTGAGGTTCAATAGCTCTGGGCATGCTAAACATTAATTTCTCACCTGTTCTGGAACTCTAAAAGTTCACTGTTGATTTTTTCAATATTTACTTCTGACCACAGGATATCATGATAGCTATTTACAGTGTCTATGACACTGTTGTACAGAGTGTATATTTTCTGAAGAAGATTTAGTTGCTTCTTGATTTCGAGAAGCTTAGGATACTGTGTCACCGGCAGACCAAAAAGCTCCTCTCCTCCAGTATAGGTGATATATTTCCGATAGATATTATCAAATTGATTCTAATAAAGATACAAGTGAAAACTCATCAAAATGGTTTACATGTGAATAAACATGCAAATGAAAAAAAGACTGACCAATAAGCAAACATGCATGATCTTTGATTTCATGTAAATAGGAATACTGAAGGAGTACCATTAATTACATGGGAACCAAATCTAATTATAACCATACCAAATCACAGTTTTTAAAAGGTAAGTAAGTATATACTGTATTCCACAATGAGCTTTTCTATATTAAGGGGATGGGGGAGTATGTGTTTAAAACACATTGAGCTCTTTCAGCCACCTTGGACCCTGTGGAGGCTTGCTAGGAACAGGACCTCTAAAACGACAAACATGTCTGGCAGGCTGTGGGGCAACACCATTTTTGCTGGCTATAAGCAGGGTCTACAGAACCAGAGGGAGCACACAGCTCTCCTGAAAACTGAAGGTGTATGTGTTCAAGATGAAACTGAATTCTACAAAGGCAAGGGATGTGCACAAAGCAAGGAACAACACAGTAACTCCTGGTGGAAAACCTCACAAGACCAGAGTAATCTGAGGAAAGATAATTTGAAAGTGGCTCAGTCATGTCCGATTCTTTGCAACCCCACGGACTATGCAGTCCATGAAATTTTCCAGGCCAGAATACTGAAGTGGGTAGCCTTTTCCTTCTCCAGGGGATCTTCCCAACCCAGGGGTCAAATCCAGGTCTCCTGCATTGCAGGTGAATTCTTTACCAGCTGAGCCACAAGGGAAGCCCAAGAATACTGGAGTGGGTAGCCTATCCCTTCTCCAGTGGATCTTCCCGACCCAGGAGTCAGACTGGGGTCTCCTGTATTGCAGGCGGATTCTTCACCAACTGAGCTCTCAGTGAAGCCCAACCATTACTTGCGCTCATGGAAACAGTGGTATGATTCGTGCCAAATTATGAAGCAACATTCCTGCTAAGGCCATTGGATACAGAATCCACGTGATGCTGTACTCTTTAAGGATTTAAACTTACTGAAATTAAGTAAACAAACGTGTGGAAATAAAATAGAACACATTGAGGTTTTGGCTGTATAGGAGGTCAAAGAAACTAAAAGAATTACCTGAAACATGGTAAGTCTGTCACTGGCTTCCTGGGGTTTCAGGCCACTAGCCATTGGACCATTCTGAAACAAACAGTTTAAAAAGATAAGATAAAATGAAGTATTTGCATACAAATTTCATAAGCTCAATGTATTTGAATATCAAATTTTGTTTTCATGCATGTCACATATAGGACAGGAAATGTAGCTTTTTATTTGTTTAAAAAAAAAAATGACTTAGAAAAGTGACTCATTTGGAAATATCTTCAAGGCCAAAAAAGCCAAGTTAAAGTCAGAACTTTCATATGTCAAGAAATTTTGAAAATTAAAAATACGGAGAGGGTGGGATGATTTGGGAGAATGGCATTGAAACATGTGTAATATCATATATGAAATGAATTGCCAATCCAGGTTCAGTGCAGGATACTGGATGCTTGGGGCTGGTGCACTGGGATGACCCAGAGGGATGGTACAGGGAGGGAAGAGGGTGGGGGGTTCGGGATGGGGAACACGTGTATACCCGTGGCAGATTCATGTTGATGTATGGCAAAAACCAATACAATATTGTAAATTAATCAGCCTCCAAATTAAAATAAATAAATTTATATTTTAAAAAAAATTTTTTTTAATTTAAATACATGGTATTCATCTACTAGGCAACACAGACAAAGAAGGGTCAATAATTGTAAGAAGCACAGTGTCTGGTTTGAACTAAAGCACTAATGTCACACAAACCACAAAGCTCACCACTCTAATACCTATGTCTAAAGTGACTTGTAATATTAACATTCTAATCAGGTTTTCCTACATTGCTGCTGCTGCTGCTGCTAAGTCGCCTCAGTCATGTCCGACTCTGTGCAACCCCATAGACAGAAGCCCACCAGGCTCCCCTGTCCCTGGGATTCTCAAGGCAAAAACACTGGAGTGGGTTGCCATTTCCTTCTCCACTTTCTACATTAGGCCACCTTAAAAAAGCTGGATGTCTGTGCTTCCTCAACCATGAAGTTGGTGCATGAATCCAATCTCCTAACTTCATTTCTTTTGGTGTGTTACTGATAATAGATAAATATTTTACCCTATACTTTACACATTTCCCCTCTGCAGCACATTATAATTGGTTGGAAATGGGTCTCCTTAAACAATGTATTCCCAGTTGAAGATTCTGCACCAAAACTCATAAACATACAGTTAAAATATGGACTCAGCCTGTTTTGTCCACTTTACCCCATAGACAGAAGCCCACCAGGCTCCCCTGTCCCTGGGATTCTCAAGGCAAAAACACTGGAGTGGGTTGCCATTTCCTTCTCCACTTTCTACATTAGGCCACCTTAAAAAAGCTGGATGTCTGTGCTTCCTCAACCATGAAGTTGGTGCATGAATCCAATCTCCTAACTTCATTTCTTTTGGTGTGTTACTGATAATAGATAAATATTTTACCCTATACTTTACACATTTCCCCTCTGCAGCACATTATAATTGGTTGGAAATGGGTCTCCTTAAACAATGTATTCCCAGTTGAAGATTCTGCACCAAAACTCATAAACATACAGTTAAAATATGGACTCAGCCTGTTTTGTCCACTTTTGTATCTTCAGCACCAAGGGCAACTCTGCAATATTTGCAGAATGATGAAAGCTGTGAGAAGGATGATCACAATAACTATAATTGAGTAATATTTGTCTACACAAATCTAGAACACTACCAAACACTTCAGTAAGAGACCAATGATACAAACAGCACTTTTTAATTTCCATTTGCTGTTGAAATTATCCTGGATGAAATCCAAGGGGAAAGGATTGTGAAAGGGAAATACTTTTGGTCTCATAAAAATAAAATTTCTATTTCTAGGGGGATTTCATTAAATTTGACATGAAGCTTTAAACAACACTTTGTATGCTGTATTCACTCCTCCCCAAAAATACAGAGTCATACCACATCATAGTCCCGATAGAACTGGTGACAGTCTTGGAGGAAAACCTCCACGGTGCCAATAAGCTCTTTCCTGAAACCAGGTTGTAGTGAAACTAGTTCATTCTGAACTTCACTGGCACGTGCCAGAAGCTTCTCCCAAGAGTAACGCAGGGTATCCACTTTGTCCATCTCTTCTTTTGCTATCAGAAGCCCATATTTGTTAAGCAGGGTATAGGATTCCTACAAAAAGAAGAAAAATTCGATTTCTGCCAGTCAGATGCATAAATCTACACACAGTCATCTTTTTAGGGCATCAGAATGAAAAAAAAATTAGCAAGACAGGGCAACTGTCCAGAGTTCTAGTTTCTCTACTTGCAAACTTGGAAAAGCTTAAGCGAGCAATGGAGTCACTGAGCTTCAGTTCCCTCATCTGCAAAACAGGAAAATTTCTTGGATGTGTCACAGGATTTTCATGAATATGGAAAAGATATCATTTTAAATGTATTTTGAAAACTATAAATCATTGTACAAACAAATGGTATTTTTACTTAGGCCCCTAAATTGTATTTGAAGACTATAAAATTAAGTAGATGAAAAATGTAAAACAATTTAACTGCTAATTTTAGAATAACAAAATAAATCAGTTTTAACGCTACCGTATTTCATTTTGTTGATAAAAGTTTCCAGCAGTACAACATAGGAGGGCATGCTTGAATCACACCTGGAGCCAAGTCATTGCCCAAAGGATGAAAAATCCTGGACTATTCTTTTGTCTAGAAGATTAAAATGAGGCAAAGTTTGGCTTTTGTGAGAAAAAAATTTTCCTAAATATCCCTAGCCTCTTCTCCCATCATTATTCTTTCTCTTAGACATAGAATGAACACCTGATTGCTGATTTGAGGAAAAGATTATTGATTTGGGCATGTATAGCACAGGGTCTTCCTCCCTCTTTCTCCTTCAAGGCATGCCTCCAATTTACACCTCAGTACCAACCAAATTGAACAAAGTAACATAGATAGGCAGCTTTCCAGTGTTCCTCTGATGGATGAGAAAGTACAATTCTGGGACTTCATGTCCACAAGCCCATTGCATGTGTGTACAGGACCTAATAGAAGCAGAAGATATTAAGAAGAGGTGGCAAGAATATATAGAAGAACTGTCAAAATAGATCTTCACAATCCAGATAATCATGATGGTGTGATCACTCACCTAGAGCCAGACATCCTGGAATGTGAAATCAAGTGGGCCTTAGGAAGCATTACTATGAACAAAGCTAGTGTGGGTGATGGAATTCCAGTTGAGCTATTTCAAATCCTAAAAGATGATGCCGTGAAAGTGCTGCACTCAATATGTCAGCAAATTTGGAAAACTCAGCAGTGGCCACAGGACTGGAAAAG
>SJYX01020576.1:44096-118194 GCA_006410675.1 Oreotragus oreotragus | reverse complement strand
GGGTGGGATGATTTGGGAGAATAGCACTGAAATATGTATACTATCATGTAAGAAACGAATCGCCAGTGTATGTTCGATGCAGGATGCAGGATGCTTGGGGCTGGTGTATGGGGATGATCCGGAGGGATGATGTGGGGTGGGAGGCAGGAGGGGGGTTCATGTTTGGGAGTTCGTGTACACCCGTGGCAGATTCATGTCAATGTATGCCAAAACCAATAGAGTACTGTAAAGTAAAAAAAATAATAATAAATAATTTTTTTTAAAGAGTCAGCAGGTCTTAGTGGCAATGTGAATATTTTCTTTTAAGGAGAAATTGACTTTAGAATTTTGAGTCTTTTTGACCATGAAAATGGATTTGCCTGAACAGAAAAGGGAAAGTTGAGACAAGAAGAGGTTGGAAGAAAAAAATTAACCTGAGTTTATATCCATGTCCAGGGCAAGTTTGTGCTGATAATATTTTCAATATTCTCAGTATTATCCTATTTACACATTATAATGTACATAAATGTTCATCTGATATACACAAATACAAAATTAGAGTGTAAATCTTACTCTATTTCATATGATACAAGCCAGTTCCAGCATCACTGACTCTTTGAAAGTGAAGTCTGACTCAGGCTTTGAGAAGTATCAGATTTTTTAACAGACTTATTTGTACTAGTGGTAGATAAGTACATAAGTAGTTTAAGGCATTAAACAGGAGACAATATTAAAAAACAGAAAAAATAGTTCTCTTTCACCTTGCAATTTGGAATGAAAAATCTTGAGTTAAACATTTGCTGAGTATGTACAAGATTCCATAAGTTGCTCACTGAAGTCACAGAGGATGGGACCCAGGCTACCTGAAGGACAAGCTTTAATGCTGGACTTCACACAGGTCTGTGCTGTAAAGCAAAATAGCCTGGCTGCAAATCCTCTTGGCATACCTTTTTGGTGGAGTTGATGATTGTGCTAAGCACAGAGACTAATTTTACAATCTCTTTGTTGTCAGAAACATTCTTATAATAGTTCCTGGTTTGCACGGGAATGGGTAAGTTCACAGATGCTATCTCAAGGGTATCTAAAGGGAAAAAAAAAGAGAAATATTTATATCAATAGTATAGAAATGTGCTTTAAAAAAGATGAGTGAGTTTCTGTAATAGTAAGAGGGCTTCCCTGGTGGCTCAGACAGTAAAGAATCTGCCTGCCAATGCAGGAGACCCAGGTTCGATCCCTGNTAAAGGGAAAAAAAAAGAGAAATATTTATATCAATAGTATAGAAATGTGCTTTAAAAAAGATGAGTGAGTTTCTGTAATAGTAAGAGGGCTTCCCTGGTGGCTCAGACAGTAAAGAATCTGCCTGCCAATGCAGGAGACCCAGGTTCGATCCCTGGGTCGGGAAGATCCCCTGAAGAAGGACATGGCCACCCACTCCAGGATTCTTGCCTGGGAAATCTCATGGACAGAGGAGCCTAGCGGGCTATAGTTCATGGGGTCACAAAGAGTCAGACACGACTGAGTGACTAACACTGTAACAGTAAAGTAAGGACTTCTGAAATCTTCTTTATAAAAGCAATAGAGGGGACTTATCTGTGGTCCAGTGGTTAAGAACCCATCTTGCAGTGCAAGGGATGCAAGTTCAATCTCTGGTTGGGGAAGTAAGATCCCACACACCTCAGAGCAACAAAGCCCATGCCCTGCAACTACTGAGCCTGCGCGCTCTGCCTTTATCCTCTTTGGTAACAGATTATTTTAAAGAGAGACTTGTTTCAGTGCCTTCCTGGTGGTTAGTTTATTTATCATCTCAAGGGATATGAGCACTAATTGAAAATTACACAAGCTCTGCTGTTTGCTCAGCTGCTTTAAAAGAAGCTGGAATAAATAAAGGCTGCATTTATCATCTATCATTAGCAACTTGGATGTCATATACTCCCTAATATTACCTCAGATATGGGAATGACACCATCCCAATGGCAGAAAGCAAAGAGAAACTAAAGAGCCTCTTGATGAGGGTGAAAGGGGAGAGTGAAAAAGCTGACTTAAAACTCAACATTCAAAAAACTAAGATCATGGCATCCAGTCCCATTACTTCATGGCAAATAGAAGAGGGAAACGTGGAAATAGTGGCAGATTTTATTTTCTTGGGCTCCAAAATCACTGCAGACAGTGACTGCAGCCATGAAACTAAAAGATGCTTGCTCCTTGGAAGGAAAGGTATGACAAACCTAGACAGCACATTATAAAGCAGAGACATCACTTTGCTGACAAAGGTTTGTATAGTCAAAGCTATGGCTTTTCCAATAGTTATGTACGGATGTGAGAGTGGGACCATAAAGAACGCTGAGCATCAGAGAATTGATGCTTTCGAATTGTGGTGCTGGAGAAGACTCTTGTGGGACTGCAAGATCAAACCAGTCAGTCCTAAAGGAAAACAACCCTGAATATTCATTGGAAGGACTGATGCTGAAGCTGAAGCTCCAATACTTTGGCCACCTGATGTGAAGACCCGACTCACTGGAAAAGATCCTGATGCTGGGAAAGATTGAGGGCAGGAGGAGAAGCGGACGACAGAGGATGAGATGGTTGGATGGCTTTGCTGACTCAATGGACATGAGTTTGAGCAAACTCTGGGAAATAGTGAAGGACAGGGAAGCCTGGCTGCTGCAGTCCGTGGGATCACAAAGAATCGGACACAATTTAGCAACTGAACAACAACAATGGCATAAATGAAAATCATGAGATATACAGCAAAAATCACATTATGTAAGCGAAACAGGACACACAACGTGTCAAAATACAAAAGATCTCTTAAATCAGGAAATATTCATTGTGATAATGACAAGCTTTTCTTTAAACTGTGAGACTAAAATCCTTCTTGTCCCCCAGTCTGTCTTTGATATATACATTTAAAACACACTATTTAGGGGCTTCCCTGGTGGCTCAGTGGTAAAGAATGTGCCTGCCAGTGCAGGGGACACAGGTTCGATCCCTGGCCCAGGAAGAGCCCACATGCCATGGGACAGCTAAGCCCACGCACCACAACTACCGTGTCTGTGCCCTAGAGCCCGAGAACCGCAACGACTGAGCCACATGCCACAACTATTAAGCCTGCCGGCCTAGAGCCCGTGCTCCCCAAAAAGAGAGGCCACTGCAGTGAGAGTAGCCCCCGCTCACTCAGCCAGAGCAAACCCAGGCACAGCAAAGAAGACCCAGTGCTGCTGCTGCTAAGTCACTCCAGTCGTGTCCGCAGACGGCAGCCCGCCAGGCTCCCCCGTCCCTGGGACTCTCCAGGCAAGAATGCTGGAGTGGGTTGCCATTCCCTTCTCCAATGCATGACAGTGAAAAGTGAAAGTGAAGTTGCTCAGTCGTGTCCAACTCTTGGCAACCCCACAGACTGCAGCCCACCAGACTTCTCCATCCATGGATTTTCCAGGTATGAGTAGTGGAATGGAGTCCCATTGACTTCTTCAAGACCCAGTACAGCCATAAATAAATAAGTAAATCTTTAAAAAATAATAATAAACTACACTATCATGGTGATATAAAATACATGAATCTGTATTTCACAAACATGAAATTGACTCATAGATTAATATTACAATCTGATCTGAGAATTGCACGGGGGTGGGGGGGGGTGGAAATACCTTCTAGCTCAACAGGTTTTGATTTAGAATGACTAGTCAGAAAGAACTAAAAGAACATTTACCTTGAGGTTCGTTTTCTCCCATTTCAGTATCAGAATCACCGTCTTCATTATGCTGCAGGGCAGTCCGTTTTCTTTCCTGCGTCTTTTTCTGCAATGGAAATGACAGCTTTCAGTACCCTATCACCTGTAGAAGCAGCAGCTTCCACGTGTAACGGTTTCCTCACGCCAAACCCACCTTGGACGCCGGCTCACCACTCCACTGTCTAACCCCCTTGCTGACAGTGACGATGAACTCCACGGCTTTGTTCAGCATCTGCTGTATGTCCTCAAGGGCTGGGGCCATGCTGATGTTGGGGATGGCCAGAGTAACGCTTGCCCGGAAAATAGGCAGCCCATTCTGCTTCACTTTAGAGGCACTGTTACTGTCTGAGTTAACACAGAACAGGGAAGCTTTCATCCTTCTCATTTAAAAAGATTATTTTTTTAATGAAAAAGATAAAGTATCATTTTTAACCAGAAAAATGAAAGCACCTAGATAAATACATAATAGGTATATCATCAGACAATATGAATTTGCTGAACGTATGAGTGAATGAATAAAAACTAACAGAGGATCTAGTTTTGCTCAGTGGAACACAGCAGTTCAGTAGAACCCAAGCCACCTTCTGCTGATTACAACCTATGGGTACATGGTCCATAAAGAAAATTGGCTGCATGGAGTCGGCAGATTATATAATTATAGAAACTCTTACCTAAAATATTGAAGATGAGACTGTCTGAATAACAGGATGTCAGCAAATTAAATATAGAATAAGTAAGTAAGGGAAACACACAAGGCTATCAGAACAAATGCCAGCTTGGAATTTCAGATAAACTATATGTCTTTCTACCATCACTATCATCACTCTGATATACATCAGAGTATATCACACTGGGAGCAGTTAAAGAGCAGGGACGAAATGAAGTGTAATTCACCATTTATATCCAAGGGATTTTAAAGTTGGATATAGGTATAGTTATGGGTAAATTAATATGGATATGTATGTGTGCAACTCTATACAATTGGAAATACCTGTAATATATAAAGTTGGGGAAGACAGGAGACACTATCGAACATATCAACAGTTGATAAGTTCAAATATTAGCCCCATGTCAAAGAAAAGGACTACCTCCATTTTGAAGTGAAACAAAACATAATAAACCAAGTTGCCAATCAAAGTTCTTTCAATGTTTCCACTTCTTTTCACCCACTTTTATTTTTTTAATATAAATTTATTTATTTTAATTGGAGATTAATTACTTTACAATATTGTATTGGTTTTGCCATATATCAACATGAATCCGCCACAGATATATACGTGTTCCCCATCCTGAACCCCCCTCCCTCTTTCCTCAGACCCAAGCATCCGGTATCATGCATGGAACTTTTAATTAACTATTAGAGTTAACTAACTGCTTTCCCTTAGGTGCTCATGTTCAAAATAATAAAAAGGTTTATTATCCTATTATTCTTTCAATTTTAATTAATTATTGTTACTTTGTTTTTATTTGTTTTCCATTTAAAGTTTAGTTTCAGAATGTCTCTAGATTTCAATGATTTTTGTGGCCCATCTGGGAAACCAGTTTCTGAATGGTGCTGAAGAGAGATGATTGTTTTAAGAATGAAGAAACAAGCTGGAAAGTACTAAATTAACATGAAAATAGCAAAAAATAATAATAAACTTTTCTGATTTGGAGGTTATGACATTAATAAAATCTTTCTTTATAAGACTGGCTAATAATCTAATGATTTAACAATGAAAGTATGTTTCCATATAGCTTCTTTTTAAAGTATTTCTTCTTTTACTAGTTAAAACAATTCATTTCACATGTTTTCATCTTATCACAAAAAGATTAAATGTGATGTTGATTATTATTTTATTAACAAAAGCTAAGTGGCCTTAAGTCAATTACTTAACTTTCCTGGACTCCAGTCTTATCAGTCTTAAATGAGAGAAATGATAGTGCCTACTTCATTGAACTGCTGAGATAATCCAAGTTCATATTATATAAATGTACAAGGAGGCACTGAAGAAATGGTGAGGGTTTTGATTATTTAAATTTAACAGGAACACACACAGATGCACACACAACCAGAGACCAGGCTTGGCAAGCCAAGAGGCAAACCCTGTGGGATCATTACCCCGGAAGCTCATCATGTTGCAGAATTGAATGCGCCTACGGAGGGCCTCTAGTGTGTTCCTTGTAACTTTCAGAAGAGCATCCGTGTTTTGGTGATTGAAGTGAGAGAGCAACTCTCGGGCTCCTTCCTCTAACACCTCGATCTCTTTCTTCTTTCTTGAGACTGTCATCAAAGGCAAGAGGCCTGCCCCGGCATTATGGGAAGAAGTCAAGGTATCATAATTTTCTTCTCTTTTTGCTGTTACAAAATGAGAGAAATTGAAAGAGATGGGGATAGGGGGGCACCTATTGCAGTTAAAGAAGAAAATTAAGATAAATTGGTGTAGTGGTAAAGAACCCGCCTGCCAACGCAGGAAACACAAAACACATAATAGATTGATCCCTGGGTCATGAAGACCCCCTGGAGGAGGAAACGGCAACCCACTCCAGTATTCCTGCCTGGAGAATCCTATGGACAGAGGAGCCCAGTGGGCTACAGTCCATGAGGTCGCAAAGAGTCGGATAGGACTGAGCCTGCACATACATGCAAGTTTAATAACACTCCAATGTCATACTTCTTATGAAATGAGGCCATCAAAGGATAGGAAGAGGACATTGGGGGAACAAGGTGGACTGATGGAACCTCTCATCCTTGACGTGTGGGAATAGGAGGAGAGGTAGGAACTATGCAGAAACGAGACAGGGTCTGGGGTCCTAGGTGCTGGCTCTCTGGGTCCTCTCTTTCACCAACAACCACAAACCCTTGGGGAACAGCGTCCCTTCTCTGCCTCTCGCTGTCTTCATCTGTTCCACAAACCACTTGCTCCGGTGTAGACATACTCCAGTGGGAATCCCAACCCATAATCCATCCTACTTTACTGATAAAGTGAAAAAACACACACTCACACCTAAATGCAAAGAGAGCTAACAAGGACCCGTGTGAAGTACATGTTTGTAGAGCTGAACAAAAAGTAATGGAAATTAATGACACGCCATCATTCAAGTGTGCCCCAAATCCTAATTTCAGATTTATGAATGTCCTTATAAAACTGGGAGGGTCTTGTTAGAGTGTGAAATTCACTGTGAAGTAGAAAATTAAATTTTGGTTTTCAGGCATGTCCTAGAAAAACAAGACCTTTCCATTACCCCCCTCTCTTACCTGAACTTTCATTTTTCCAACCATCACTATTCACATTGAATACTTTCTCTCTTTCTTCCTTAGATGGAACTTCCACATCCAGCAACATATTTATTAGCTCATTGACTGCTTCCTCCACTAAAGAGCTTTTAAAGTGTAGTATCTGAGCACCATTTACACAAAGGTCCTATCAAAAAAATAGCATCATGTCATATTTGTTTATCTAGCTATTGACAGCACATCAGTAATGGTAGCAATGCGACAGGTCCAACCTCCAGATGAGATTTTGGCCTCCAACAATGTTTGGCCATACCTTTCACACTAACCCAGGCCAGGCATCCTGTAAAGGATGTATTAAAGATGAGAGAACCAACTGGTGAACAGATGGACCACAATTACTCTAATTTTTCCAGCACTGGAGGAAATAAGTCCAAAAGCCATGAAGAGCCTCCCTTCCCTCTTCACCTTTGCCAACAATCCTTCATCAACCCCTAACTAACTTTAAGTATTCACTCCCCTCCAACTAGATTATACATCTCTCAAGAGTTTAATAAATACAAATGAATATACTGGGGCACTTTAATCAAGACAAATAGACAGACAAGGAGATGATATAGTCAGTGATTTACCACCTGGTTGAAAAAACAAGCCCATGAAGCAACAGACTGTGAGTGGGTCATGGTCTCCAGCTTCAGCCCACCATGGTTCACCTTGAGACGCTCTAATGTCCTCCACTCCATTAGCCTCAGGGTTCATTTACCTCCTCATCAGCCACGACATTCATCCTTAAACCCTCTGACTCTGCACACCCTCCCCTAAGGATGATGTCTTACATCAATCATTCTTTTGCCAACAGCCTTTACTCCATCAACCCCTCAGCCTTCCAGGGCCTTACGCAGGAGAAGTCCAACCCAAATGATCAGATAATCTACGATCTCTACTTGTACACACAGGTCATGGCAAGGCAGGTGCTTGGCACTGGGAATTCATGGCCCCCTTACTCAGTCCGGCTCCTAATGCTACCCAGGAATCATTCTATGTGACTCCAGTCACATTCCTTACCAGGCTCCAGAACAGCTGTGTTCTCAGATCCTTGTCCCCTCAAATCCTTGCACCATCCTCCCCATGACCTAGCCCTGACCCCATGCCCTCATCCAGAAGACTAACCAGCATCCATCATCAACTCTCTTTCCTCCTTTTTCAGGAATACAATGTTTATCCTTATAGTTAAGAATACAAGGGACTTTCCTGGTGGTTGAGTGGTCAAGCATCCACCTGCCAATGCAGGGGACACGGGTTCGATCCCTGGTCCAGGAAGATCCCACTTGCCACAGGGCAACTAAGCCCACGTGCCACTACCACTGACACCCAGGCACCTACAGCCCGTGTGAGGCAACAAGGAAAGCCACCGCAATGAGAAGTCCACGCACCACATGAAGACCCAGAGCAGTCAAAAATAAATAATGAGTACGTTAAATAAGATTTTCAAAAATAAGCAACACAAGGAGCTGCTTTAAAAAAAAAAATTCCCACAGTCTAAGTTCTAAGCCACACTCGCCTGCTTCCCCGGGACTATACTTACCAACCATTCCCATTTTCCTTCTCTTCTTGATCTCCTCCACCCCAGCATATGAACATAATCAACAAACTTCAACTCAATGCCTTTCTACCATAAGAATAAGCCTCAGGACCTTCGCACTTCCCATTCCTGCTGCCTGGAATGCTTTTCCCCAGAGATAGTCACATGGCTTTCTCCCTCACTTCTTGTGTTCAGATGTAATTACAGAGGTCATCCCTGACCATCGACATAAAATCACTACTCCCTTTCAGATACTCCTTTTCCCCACTATCCTCTTAATTTTTCTCCACTGAACCTGGCATGTTGTTTGCTCACTGGCTTTTTTTGCTTGCTTGTTTTTCTACATCCTCCACTTGAAAGCGAGTATTGCAACGGCAGAGATTTCACTTGTTTTGTTCACTGTCTTATTCTCAAGCAGTGTTTCACACAGAAGCTCCATAAAAAAATTATTGAAGGAAAAAATGAATTATAAAAAGTAAATGAATTCAAGAGAAAGCATCCTTTTATATTGGTAATCATTCACTTTGGTAATCAAAATGCAAATCAAAATTAGGCTCTATGATTTTGCTACTTAAGGTAAAATTAATAATTTATAATTACTTGTAATACATTTATTGTTGCATTTTATTATAATAAATGCATTGCTCTACTATGTACCTTATTCTAACAAAAATTTTATTATAATTTACAGTAATTATAATAAAGCAGTGTTTGTTGGAAGACAGTGAAATTGGTACTACTACATTGCTGATGGCATTTTAAGTTGATATCATCAGTTTGAAAAGCAATTTGGCTACAAATATTAACAGCTATTAAATGAAGACACATTTTTTTTGGAGGAGGAAATACTCCTAACGGGGAAAAAAAAAGCATGAAACGTATAAATATATTCATTGTAGCTGTTGGCAAAACAGCAAAACTAGAACTCATCTAACTATCCAACAATAACAAACTAAGTAAATTAGAATACATCAACTCAATAGAATATTCTGAAGGCATCCTTAAAATGGTGGCCATGTAGCAACATGACAAATATTTTCTGAAGAAAAAGTAAGTGGGAAGAAAAAAAAAAAAAAACATTACAAGTCTGCAGTCTGTACAGTAACGATCACAAATGTAAACAGGCAATATACCAAATTATCACAATGGCAGTGTAATCAGTAAAAATGCTACTTTCCCCATTTTTAAAATATTTTAGAATGGAATGGCTACCCACTCCAATATTCTTGGGACTTCCCTGGTGGCTCAGACAGTAAAGAATCTGCTTGCAATGTAGGAGACCTGAGTTCAATCCCTGGGTTGGGAAGATTCCTTGGAAGAGGGCATGGCAACTCACTCCAGTATTCTTGCCTGGAGAATCCCCATGGACAGAGGAGCCTATCAGGCTACAGTCCATGGAGTTGCAAAGAGTCAGACATGACTGAGTGACTAATCCTCTCACTTTTAAAACTTGCTTTTAAATTTAATTGTTTTAAAATGTTACACTTTTACAAAATAATCCTAAGAACCAGTTCCCATGGACAGAGGAGCCTATCAGGCTACAGTCCATGGAGTTGCAAAGAGTCAGACATGACTGAGTGACTAATCCTCTCACTTTTAAAACTTGCTTTTAAATTTAATTGTTTTAAAATGTTACACTTTTACAAAATAATCCTAAGAACCAGTCAGTCAGTCAGTTCACTCACTCAGTCCTGTCCGACTCTTTGCGACCCCATTAATCGTAGCACGCCAGGCCTCCCTGTCCATCACTAACTCCCGGAGTTCACCCAAACCCATGTCCATTGAGTCAGTGATGCCATCCAACCATCTCATCCTCTGTTGGGTGGAAATACCTTCTAGCTCAACAGGTTTTGATTTAGAATGACTAGTCAGAAAGAACTAAAAGAACATTTACCTTGAGGTTCGTTTTCTCCCATTTCAGTATCAGAATCACCGTCTTCATTATGCTGCAGGGCAGTCCGTTTTCTTTCCTGCGTCTTTTTCTGCAATGGAAATGACAGCTTTCAGTACCCTATCACCTGTAGAAGCAGCAGCTTCCACGTGTAACGGTTTCCTCACGCCAAACCCACCTTGGACGCCGGCTCACCACTCCACTGTCTAACCCCCTTGCTGACAGTGACGATGAACTCCACGGCTTTGTTCAGCATCTGCTGTATGTCCTCGAGGGCTGGGGCCATGCTGATGTTGGGGATGGCCAGAGTAACGCTTGCCCGGAAAATAGGCAGCCCATTCTGCTTCACTTTAGAGGCACTGTTACTGTCTGAGTTAACACAGAACAGGGAAGCTTTCATCCTTCTCATTTAAAAAGATTATTTTTTTAATGAAAAAGATAAAGTATCATTTTTAACCAGAAAAATGAAAGCACCTAGATAAATACATAATAGGTATATCATCAGACAATATGAATTTGCTGAACGTATGAGTGAATGAATAAAAACTAACAGAGGATCTAGTTTTGCTCAGTGGAACACAGCAGTTCAGTAGAACCCAACCCACCTTCTGCTGATTACAACCTATGGGTACATGGTCCATAAAGAAAATTGGCTGCATGGAGTCGGCAGATTATATAATTATAGAAACTCTTACCTAAAATATTGAAGATAAGACTGTCTGAATAACAGGATGTCAGCAAATTAAATATAGAATAAGTAAGTAAGGGAAACACACAAGACTATCAGAACAAATGCCAGCTTGGAATTTCAGATAAACTATATGTCTTTCTACCATCACTATCATCACTCTGATATACATCAGAGTATATCACACTGGGAGCAGTTAAAGAGCAGGGACGAAATGAAGTGTAATTCACCATTTATATCCAAGGGACTTTTAAAGTTGGATATAGGTATAGTTATGGGTAAATTAATATGGATATGTATGTGTGCAACTCTATACAATTGGAAATACCTGTAATATATAAAGTTGGGGAAGACAGGAGACACTATCGAACATATCAACAGTTGATAAGTTCAAATATTAGCCCCATGTCAAAGAAAAGGACTACCTCCATTTTGAAGTGAAACAAAACATAATAAACCAAGTTGCCAATCAAAGTTCTTTCAATGTTTCCACTTCTTTTCACCCACTTTTATTTTTTTAATATAAATTTATTTATTTTAATTGGAGATTAATTACTTTACAATATTGTATTGGTTTTGCCATATATCAACATGAATCCGCCACAGATATATACGTGTTCCCCATCCTGAACCCCCCTCCCTCTTTCCTCAGACCCAAGCATCCAGTATCATGCATGGAACTTTTAATTAACTATTAGAGTTAACTAACTGCTTTCCCTTAGGTGCTCATGTTCAAAATAATAAAAAGGTTTATTATCCTATTATTCTTTCAATTTTAATTAATTATTGTTACTTTGTTTTTATATGTTTTCCATTTAAAGTTTAGTTTCAGAATGTCTCTAGATTTCAATGATTTTTGTGGCCCATCTGGGAAACCAGTTTCTGAATGGTGCTGAAGAGAGATGATTGTTTTAAGAATGAAGAAACAAGCTGGAAAGTACTAAATTAACATGAAAATAGCAAAAAATAATAATAAACTTTTCTGATTTGGAGGTTATGACATTAATAAAATCTTTCTTTATAAGACTGGCTAATAATCTAATGATTTAACAATGAAAGTATGTTTCCATATAGCTTCTTTTTAAAGTATTTCTTCTTTTACTAGTTAAAACAATTCATTTCACATGTTTTCATCTTATCACAAAAAGATTAAATGTGATGTTGATTATTATTTTATTAACAAAAGCTAAGTGGCCTTAAGTCAATTACTTAACTTTCCTGGACTCCAGTCTTATCAGTCTTAAATGAGAGAAATGATAGTGCCCACTTCATTGAACTGCTGAGATAATCCAAGTTCATATTATATAAATGTACAAGGAGGCACTGAAGAAATGGTGAGGGTTTTGATTATTTAAATTTAACAGGAACACACACACATGCACACACAACCAGAGACCAGGCTTGGCAAGCCAAGAGGCAAACCCTGTGGGATCATTACCCCGGAAGCTCATCATGTTGCAGAATTGAATGCGCCTACGGATGGCCTCTAGTGTGTTCCTTGTAACTTTCAGAAGAGCATCCGTGTTTTGGTGATTGAAATGAGAGAGCAACTCTCGGGCTCCTTCCTCTAACACCTCGATCTCTTTCTTCTTTCTTGAGACTGTCATCAAAGGCAAGAGGCCTGCCCCGGCATTATGGGAAGAAGTCAAGGTATCATAATTTTCTTCTCTTTTTGCTGTTACAAAATGAGAGAAATTGAAAGAGATGGGGATAGGGGGGCACCTATTGCAGTTAAAGAAGAAAATTAAGATAAATTGGTGTAGTGGTAAAGAACCCGCCTGCCAACGCAGGAAACACAAAACACATAATAGATTGATCCCTGGGTCATGAAGACCCCCTGGAGGAGGAAACGGCAACCCACTCCAGTATTCCTGCCTGGAGAATCCTATGGACAGAGGCGCCCAGTGGGCTACAGTCCATGAGGTCGCAAAGAGTCGGATAGGACTGAGCCTGCACATACATGCAAGTTTAATAACACTCCAGTGTCATACTTCTTATGAAATGAGGCCATCAAAGGATAGGAAGAGGACATTGGGGGAACAAGGTGGACTGATGGAACCTCTCATCCTTGACGTGTGGGAATAGGAGGAGAGGTAGGAACTATGCAGAAACGAGACAGGGTCTGGGGTCCTAGGTGCTGGCTCTCTGGGTCCTCTCTTTCACCAACAACCACAAACCCTTGGGGAACAGCGTCCCTTCTCTGCCTCTCGCTGTCTTCATCTGTTCCACAAACCACTTGCTCCGGTGTAGACATACTCCAGTGGGAATCCCAACCCATAATCCATCCTACTTTACTGATAAAGTGAAAAAACACACACTCACACCTAAATGCAAAGAGAGCTAACAAGGACCCGTGTGAAGTACATGTTTGTAGAGCTGAACAAAAAGTAATGGAAATTAATGACACGCCATCATTCAAGTGTGCCCCAAATCCTAATTTCAGATTTATGAATGTCCTTATAAAACTGGGAGGGTCTTGTTAGAGTGTGAAATTCACTGTGAAGTAGAAAATTAAATTTTGGTTTTCAGGCATGTCCTAGAAAAACAAGACCTTTCCATTACCCCCCTCTCTTACCTGAACTTTCATTTTTCCAACCATCACTATTCACATTGAATACTTTCTCTCTTTCTTCCTTAGATGGAACTTCCACATCCAGCAACATATTTATTAGCTCATTGACTGCTTCCTCCACTAAAGAGCTTTTAAAGTGTAGTATCTGAGCACCATTTACACAAAGGTCCTATCAAAAAAATAGCATCATGTCATATTTGTTTATCTAGCTATTGACAGCACATCAGTAATGGTAGCAATGCGACAGGTCCAACCTCCAGATGAGATTTTGGCCTCCAACAATGTTTGGCCATACCTTTCACACTAACCCAGGCCAGGCATCCTGTAAAGGATGTATTAAAGATGAGAGAACCAACTGGTGAACAGATGGACCACAATTACTCTAATTTCTCCAGCACTGGAGGAAATAAGTCCAAAAGCCATGAAGAGCCTCCCTTCCCTCTTCACCTTTGCCAACAATCCTTCATCAACCCCTAACTAACTTTAAGTATTCACTCCCCTCCAACTAGATTATACATCTCTCAAGAGTTTAATAAATACAAATGAATATACTGGGGCACTTTAATCAAGACAAATAGACAGACAAGGAGATGATATAGTCAGTGATTTACCACCTGGTTGAAAAAACAAGCCCATGAAGCAACAGACTGTGAGTGGGTCATGGTCTCCAGCTTCAGCCCACCATGGTTCACCTTGAGACGCTCTAATGTCCTCCACTCCATTAGCCTCAGGGTTCATTTACCTCCTCATCAGCCACGACATTCATCCTTAAACCCTCTGACTCTGCACACCCTCCCCTAAGGATGATGTCTTACATCAATCATTCTTTTGCCAACAGCCTTTACTCCATCAACCCCTCAGCCTTCCAGGGCCTTACGCAGGAGAAGTCCAACCCAAATGATCAGATAATCTACGATCTCTACTTGTACACACAGGTCATGGCAAGGCAGGTGCTTGGCACTGGGAATTCATGGCCCCCTTACTCAGTCCGGCTCCTAATGCTACCCAGGAATCATTCTATGTGACTCCAGTCACATTCCTTACCAGGCTCCAGAACAGCTGTGTTCTCAGATCCTTGTCCCCTCAAATCCTTGCACCATCCTCCCCATGACCTAGCCCTGACCCCATGCCCTCATCCAGAAGACTAACCAGCATCCATCATCAACTCTCTTTCCTCCTTTTTCAGGAATACAATGTTTATCCTTATAGTTAAGAATACAAGGGACTTTCCTGGTGGTTGAGTGGTCAAGCATCCACCTGCCAATGCAGGGGACACGGGTTCGATCCCTGGTCCAGGAAGATCCCACTTGCCACAGGGCAACTAAGCCCACGTGCCACTACCACTGACACCCAGGCACCTACAGCCCGTGTGAGGCAACAAGGAAAGCCACCGCAATGAGAAGTCCACGCACCACATGAAGACCCAGAGCAGTCAAAAATAAATAATGAGTACGTTAAATAAGATTTTCAAAAATAAGCAACACAAGGAGCTGCTTTAAAAAAAAAAATTCCCACAGTCTAAGTTCTAAGCCACACTCGCCTGCTTCCCCGGGACTATACTTACCAACCATTCCCATTTTCCTTCTCTTCTTGATCTCCTCCACCCCAGCATATGAACATAATCAACAAACTTCAACTCAATGCCTTTCTACCATAAGAATAAGCCTCAGGACCTTCGCACTTCCCATTCCTGCTGCCTGGAATGCTTTTCCCCAGAGATAGTCACATGGCTTTCTCCCTCACTTCTTGTGTTCAGATGTAATTACAGAGGTCATCCCTGACCATCGACATAAAATCACTACTCCCTTTCAGATACTCCTTTTCCCCACTATCCTCTTAATTTTTCTCCACTGAACCTGGCATGTTGTTTGCTCACTGGCTTTTTTTGCTTGCTTGTTTTTCTACATCCTCCACTTGAAAGCGAGTATTGCAACGGCAGAGATTTCACTTGTTTTGTTCACTGTCTTATTCTCAAGCAGTGTTTCACACAGAAGCTCCATAAAAAAATTATTGAAGGAAAAAATGAATTATAAAAAGTAAATGAATTCAAGAGAAAGCATCCTTTTATATTGGTAATCATTCACTTTGGTAATCAAAATGCAAATCAAAATTAGGCTCTATGATTTTGCTACTTAAGGTAAAATTAATAATTTATAATTACTTGTAATACATTTATTGTTGCATTTTATTATAATAAATGCATTGCTCTACTATGTACCTTATTCTAACAAAAATTTTATTATAATTTACAGTAATTATAATAAAGCAGTGTTTGTTGGAAGACAGTGAAATTGGTACTACTACATTGCTGATGGCATTTTAAGTTGATATCATCAGTTTGAAAAGCAATTTGGCTACAAATATTAACAGCTATTAAATGAAGACACATTTTTTTTGGAGGAGGAAATACTCCTAACGGGGAAAAAAAAAGCATGAAACGTATAAATATATTCATTGTAGCTGTTGGCAAAACAGCAAAACTAGAACTCATCTAACTATCCAACAATAACAAACTAAGTAAATTAGAATACATCAACTCAATAGAATATTCTGAAGGCATCATTAAAATGGTGGCCATGTAGCAACATGAGAAATATTTTCTGAAGAAAAAGTAAGTGGGAGAAAAAAAAAAAAAAAAACATTACAAGTCTGCAGTCTGTACAGTAACGATCACAAATATAAATAGGCAATATACCAAATTATCACAATGGCAGTGTAATCAGTAAAAATGCTACTTTCCCCATTTTTAAAATATTTTAGAATGGAATGGCTACCCACTCCAATATTCTTGGGACTTCCCTGGTGGCTCAGACAGTAAAGAATCTGCTTGCAATGTAGGAGACCTGAGTTCAATCCCTGGGTTGGGAAGATTCCTTGGAAGAGGGCATGGCAACTCACTCCAGTATTCTTGCCTGGAGAATCCCCATGGACAGAGGAGCCTATCAGGCTACAGTCCATGGAGTTGCAAAGAGTCAGACATGACTGAGTGACTAATCCTCTCACTTTTAAAACTTGCTTTTAAATTTAATTGTTTTAAAATGTTACACTTTTACAAAATAATCCTAAGAACCAGTCAGTCAGTCAGTTCACTCACTCAGTCCTGTCCGACTCTTTGCGACCCCATTAATCGTAGCACGCCAGGCCTCCCTGTCCATCACTAACTCCCGGAGTTCACCCAAACCCATGTCCATTGAGTCAGTGATGCCATCCAACCATCTCATCCTCTGTCATCCGTTTCTCCTCCTGCCCTCAATCTTTCCCAGCATCAGGGTCTTTTCAAATGAGTCAGCTCTTTGCATCAGGTGGCCAAAGTATTGGCGTCTCCGCTTCAACATCAGTCCTTTCAGTGAACACCCAGGACTGATCTCCTTTAGGATGGGCTGGTTGGATCTCCTTGCAGTCCAAGGGACTCCCAAGAGGCTTCTGCAACACCACAGTTCAAAAGCATCAATTGTTTGGCACTCAGCTTTCTTTATAGTCCAACTCTCACATCCATACATGACCACTGGAAAAACCATAGTCTTGACTAGATGGACCTTTGTTGGCAAAGTAAAGTCTCTGCTTTTTAATATGCTGTCTAGGTTGGTCATAACTTTCCTTCCGAGGAGTAAGTGTCCTTTAATTTCATGGCTGCAATCACTATCCACAGTGATTTTGGGGCCCAGAAAAATAAAGTCAGCCACTGTGTCGACTGTTTCCCCATCTGTTTGCCATGAAGTGATGGAACTGGATGCCATGATCTTAGTTTTCTGAATGTTGATCTTTAAGCCAGCTTTTTCACTCTTCTCATTCACTTTCGTCAAGAGGCTCTTTAGTTCTTCTTCACTTTCTACCAAAAGGGTGGTGTCATCTGCATATCTGAGGTTATTGATATTTCTCCACGCAATCTTGATTCCAGCTTGTGCTTCCTCCAGCCCAGTGTTTCTCATGATGTACTCTGCATATAAGTTAAATAAGCAGGATGACAATATACGGCCTTGATGTACTCCTTTTCCTGTTGGAACCAGTCTGTTGTTTCATGTCCAGTTCTAACTGTTTCTTCCTGACCTGCATATAGGTTTCTCAAGAGGCAGGTCAGGTGATCTGGTATTCCCATCTCCTTCAGAATTTTCCACAGTTTATTGTGATCCACACAGTCAAAGGCTTTGGCATAGTCAATAAAGCAGAAATAGGTTTTTTTTTAATTATCTTGCTTTTTCGATGATCCAGTGGATGTTGGCTATTAGATCTCTGGTTCCTCTGCCTTTTCTAAAAACAGCTTGAACATCTGGAAGTTCACGGTTCATGTATTGCTGAAGCCCGGCTTGGAGAATTTTGAGCATTACTTTACTAGCATGTGAGATGAGTGCAATTGTGTGGTGGGGTAATATTAAAAACCATGGAGCCCAATAATTTCTCAGAATGGGAGTACAGCAAATGAGCAAGAGGGAAGAGGTCCAGTTTGGGGTCTACACACAGTGAGTCTAAGAGAAGGATGATGGAGAAATTTCTAAAATGTGAACATTTAATTTTGACTGTATACAAATTTAATATAAACTGAAGATGAGTATATATGCAGAAAAAGGTTAACATGCCAGGCCTGAAATTGTTCTCCTGCTAATGAGGTGGATCTCTGGCTGGTGTCTGGGAACCTGGATTTTAGGAAGATTCCTACAGGCTATAAAGAGTGCCTCTCTGTGCTCAGACTATCTGGGCAAACAGTGTGGTTTATCCTGCCAACCAGCTTTCCATCTGGGTGCCTGGAATTTTGGTGCATGCTAGGCAGAGAGCACCTGTGTGGTGAAAAAGGGAAGTGAAAGTCGCTCAGTCATGTCCAGCTCTTTGCAACCCCATGGACTATATAGTCCATGGAATTCTCCAGGCCACTATACTGGAGTGGGTAGCCATTCCTTTCTCCAGGGGATCTTCCCAACCCAGGGACTGAACCCAGGTCTCCCACATTGCAGGCAGATTCTTTACCAGCTGAACCACACGGGAAGCCCACCTCTGTGATGAGATCCAGCAAATACCTTAGGCATGAAGTCTCTTAACGGGCTTTCCTGGGCAGAAATATTGCACGCTCGTGACTGCATTTCTTTTGCTGGGGGTCAGTGCGTGGTGGGGGGGTGGGAGCGGGGAGGGCAGGGAGAGACAGTGAGCTCTTTGTGGCCCCTCGTGAGAGGGAGAAAGAACAAGGAAGCCCATGCATGCATTCCTCCAAACTCTGCCTGCCTTTTCCCTCTGTTCCGACTGTGTATCCTTACTGTGCGCGTGCTCTGTTGCTCAGTCGCATCTGACTCTTTGTGACCCCGTGGACTGTAGCCCACCAGGCTTCTCTGTCCGTGGTATTTCCCAGGCAAGAATATTGGAGTGGGTTGCCACTTCCTTCTCCAGGAGATCTTCCCAACCCAGGGACTGAACCCGCGTCTCCTGCACTGTGGGAAGATACTTTACCACTGAGCCATCTGAGAGGCCTGTGTATCCTTATTATATTACTATAAGAATTCTTAGCCTTTATTGCTACTAGATTGAGTTCCACGAGTCCTTCCAGTGGGGATGGTCTTCTGGACTCCTGACATACCATATTAAAGTCACCACTGATGAGTTTTTATAATCAGGATGCCCACTGGAAATGTTGTAAATGATGCTAAAGTGACTTTCCCAAAGGGGCACTTCATGGAACACTGTTCCCAGGATCCTAATTGTGGCACAGGGAAGAAAGTGTCCCCTTTGCAAATGTTTGAGAAATAATGGATTAAAGACACTTAACTAGACCCTTTCCCAGGAGACCATCAGAAGGTCTTAATTCTAAAATATTAATGTGAACAGAACCTGGAGGGGAAAGGAGAGCACAGTCTTGACCCCAGGCTAACTGAACACAGACCTAGTCTTTTCCAGGTTCCCCAGCAATGGATCCAGAACCATGTACCACAGAACACTAGTTTGGGAAACGCTGCTCTACAGAAATGTCTAAAGAAGAAATTCTATCCAGAAGCTGATTCAGGGAACTGTTTTATTAATGAACCCAGCTAGAAGCTAGAACTAGAACTAGAAGCTCTTCAACAAAACAGCTCTGCAGGCTTCCTTGGTGGCTCAGAGAGTAAAGAATCTCCCTGCAATGTGGGAGACTTGGGTTCGATCCCTGAATTGGGAAGATCCCCTGGAGAAGGAAATGGCAACCCACTCCTATATTCTTGCCTGGAGAATCCCATGGACAGAGAAGCCTGGCTGACTACGGTACATGGGGTCACAAAGAATAGGACACGAATAGTTTTGGTTAACACTTCAAAAACTGTGGGAAAATGAGAAATGTATTCTGTGGCAATTTCTCTCTTACTGATCTGAAAAGAAATGATTTGTTCTTCATGTCTACCTGACCCCTCGGGTATATTCCTCTTCATTTTCAAATTATTGTCGGAAGGCTCCTTGTTTAAAAAACATCCATCACAGACCAGTCATGGGAAGAGAAAAAAAAAATGCAATTGATGTTTCCCAAAATGCCCTTTATAGAAAAATGAATCACAAAATAAAGTTTAAATAAAAGCATCAATCTTCTAATAACCTTTGTCATCTGGAGAAACTCTTCGCAGGTAAGTGGCTCTTCCCCAGGGAGCTGACAAAGAGGAGTGCTGCTCATTTCTTCCAGGATGGCATCAATGCGGAACTCGATCAAATCATTGACCCTGTCGAGCAGCAACTCCAGATCCCCTTTGGAGAAAAATAAGAGTGGATAAAAGAAATTAAGCATTTTGTTGTTGTTTTCTTTAAAAAAAAAAAAAAGAAATGTGATTATATTTCAGTAGTAAATTCAGGATTAAAATAGCTCCACAGAGCTGTTACAAGAGACATGAGACCCAGGTTCAATCCCCGGGTCGGGAAGATCCGCTGGAGGAGAGCATGGCAGCCCACTCCAGTATTCTTGCCTGAAGAATCCCATGAACAGAGTAGCCTGGTGGGCTATGGTCTATGGAGTCGCAAAGATTCTACGAAGTGACTTAGAACGCGTGCGTAGAGCTATTTCACACTTGGTTCTCACACTGTTCTTTCTTTAACCAGTTTCCCAGCTTTCTCAGCCTGCCTGTCTCTGACTCAACTTGTGGATTCAGCTTGAATGCATCTCCCCCAGGAGACTTTCTGTGAATCTGCACATATTCATGTGGCCCCCTTCTCCAATGCTGGCGTTGACCTCTGAGCATCCCTCCATCTCAAAGGACCTTCTCCACTCCTATACTGCTAGGGTTGTCTGATCACGCATTTTATATTATTCAACCTTCAAACTGTAATGAGCCTAAAACATACCTCATTCATACCCAAAGATCCCTTCACAGGTTGTCTTTGAATCTAGTCCCCAAAGCTACAAAGCAAAGCAAAGAGGGTAGGATGGTTCAACCATAAGCCCCTCACTTCTCTGCTCCACCTAACCCAGTACCTATCAAATATTCTTGAGTATATTGCACCTAGTAAACAGCTGGACCCTTCTGCATTCTAAGGTATTTGGAAGGTACTGTGGAAACCTACTAATAAGACAAGCTCTTGAAAATCTAGGCTATAAATAGACGCGGTGTTACTGCAGCAGCCACAGAGAGAGGAAGGGAGGGAGGGAGACCAGAGGGAGAACATAAGGAGCTATCAGAAGGGGTATGTAGAAGGGAGGCTCAGAAAAGGGTGATCCAGAAAAGAGGTGATGAGGGCAAAGAGTGGATAAGGGGTTATAGAAGTAAATGAATGGAAAGGGATTGACTGTATAAAACTATTGCAGTTATGAATACATATGCGTATAGGTATCTAGCACAAACCCAACTCAAAGTAACACAAAAGCATAAGAAAGAGCCTAATTTTTCAAGCCCTCTGCAGTCAGTCTGGGGAAAGACAGAACCATTAGAAGAAACGGAAATGCAGAGCCTTTTGTCTCAGGGTAAAATAGCAGGAGGTCACAAGAGGAAGTAGTCTTGTGGCAGAGGAGTCCAAGTGGGCTTCTTGGGAATGGGACATATTCTGGGCTATCAAACACATGGAGAACTGAGCTGTGAAGGGGTGAGGACACCGCATGGAAGAGGAGAATGACCGTTTCTAGTCTTTCTAGAACAATGCCTCCATCAAGCGTTAACATGCTTTCCTAGAAGGCAGCCAAGGAACTCTGGGAAATGCAACTTATAGAAGCCCACTTTTGGAGACCCACTAGATACTGGCACATCAGGGCTCTGAAAAGTCCTCCAGAAGAGAAACCTGCTTGACTTTGTTTAACGTGGATTTCCCAGAATTCTCTGAGCCTAGGCTCCTTCTTTGCAACATACTTGTACACATTCTGGGAAATTGTAATTTATGGAATATACCACCTTAAATATATTTTAAAGTGTAGTATATCCCTCTTTAGGAACAAAAATGTTTGTTTAAACTTTTCCCATATATCCTGCTGTTCAGCAGTCTGCTCTGTCCAAATCACATCTTTTAAATCAGCATCTCAAAATACACTAACCTGTTAGTATAAAGAACTGAATGACTCTAAAGTTCCTTTAAAATCTAATGCCCAACAATAAGCATAATTTTAAAATGTAGTTAATCTCTGGGGATAAAACTAAGTAGTGAATATATATGGTTTCCAGGGCTTCCCTGGTAGCTCAGCTGGTAAAGAATCTATCTGCAATGCAGGAGACCTGGGTTCAATCCCTGGAAGATCCCCTGAAGGAGGGCATAGCAACCCACCCCAGTATTCTTGCCTGGAAAATGCCCACAGACAGAGGAGCCTGGTGGGTTATAGTCCATGGGGTTGCAAAGAGTTGGACAAAACTGAGCAACTAAGCACAACACACACACATATGGTTTCCAGGAAATTAATGATTTCATATATTTGGTAAAATTCCTTCAGTTCAGTCACTCAGTCATATCTGAATCTTTGTGACCCTGGGTACTGCAGCACGCCAGGCCTCCCTGTCCATCAAACTCATGTCTATTGGGTCAGTAATGCCATCCAACCATCTCATCCTCTGTCTCATCTCATCTTCATCTCATCCCTTCTTCTCCTGCCTTCAATCTTTCCCAGCATTAGGGTCTTTTCAAATGAGTCAGTTCTTCACATCAGGTAGCCAAAGTATTGGAGTTTCAGCTTCAGTATCAGTCCTTCCAATGAATATTCAGGACTGCTTTCCTTTAGAATGGACTGGCTGAATCTCCTTGCAGTCCAAGGGACTCTCAAGAGTCTTCTCCAAATTCCTTAAGGAACAACTTAAGAACACATTCTTGTTTTATTATGTATATCATAATATCTATAAGAAATTAAACAGTAGAACTCAAAGACTCAGTCTTTAGAATTGAAAAATAATAATCATTTAAACAGACTTACTGATCTTTGCAAAAGCATTTTTTAAGTACATCTCAATGTTCAGTGATGTCCAGGTCAGTGCAGCCAGGCCAGGCTGGAGAGCTTCATCCACTTTCGCCAAATGAGGGACCATCAGTTGCTCTATGATGGGAGGCATTTTTGACTTCACCCTCTGATATTCAGCCAGCATCATCTACAGTGAAACAGGGTCGACATTATCAAATAATATCTCACTTTGAATATCTATTAAGAGCTCATTTTTATCCAAAACAATTACTTTTATTTAGAGTCCAGCTATAGGGCTCCAAAAAGCAGCCAAAACAAAACCAGAGTAGAACAGAGATGCAATTTCTCCATGGATACAAACTCCTCATCCAATAAAGAACACCTAAGGAGGAGAGGGAAAGAACTGCAAAGTAAGAGTTTTTCACCCCCTATCCAGCCCTGTATACAGATGTAAGAGTTGAACCAGAAAGAAGACTGGGAGCAGAGAAATTGATGCTTTCAAATTGAGGGTCTAGAGAACACTCATGAGAGTCTCTAGGACTGCAAGGAGATCCAATGAGTCAATCCTTTGGGAAATCAATCCTGAATACTCATTGGAAGGACTGATGCTGAAGCTGAAGCACCAATCCTTTGGCCACCTGGTGCAAAGAGCAGACTCATTGGAAAAGACCGTGACGCTGGGAAATATTAATGCTAGGAAAAGGAGAAGAAGAGGCAGAGGATGAGATGGTTCGACAGCATCACTGACTCAATGGACGTGAATTTGAGCAGACTCTGGGAGAGAGTGAAAGACAGGGGAGCCTGGTGTGCTGCAGTCCACGGAGTCGCAATGAGCTGGACACGACTGAAGGGATTTAGCATGCATGTACACAATAGTACCTCCAGCCTATCTTTTATGGTTATGTTAATATTAATAATAATTAATTATAAGAAAACAACCTTAATGCACTTCTTAAATACAATTGTTAAGCTCGTCTTTATAATATGCATGTGAGTGTTACTTTGTCATTACATCAGTGTTTCCCAAAATGCTTATGCTGAAACATTAGCCACAAGAGATTCTGTAAGAAAAATAGTCCCTGGAAGAGTAAGTTTGGAAAACACTGTACACAATACCTCTTCTCTCTGACAGTCACAATTAATATTAATGATTCTGAGAAAACTACAGGAAGGAAGTAAAAAGCCCAGCAGTCTTTGTGAATTTTAAATTCAACATTTCCCAATGGACAACATTATCCTTTCTTCATTTAATACTTTTCCACAATTTCTGTAATATCTTTTCAATTTCCATGAAAAATCTAGATTTGATGATTCTATTAGCAGCTACTTAACACATTTTCTGACCATTTGTCTACTGCTTACCTTTCTTTGGAGTTCTCACTTATTCTCTCTGCAAGGCAAGTCTTAAACCAGCCTCCAGCAGCCCTTCCACTGCCCCTCTTAATCTTTTAACCCCGGGATGTATTGTTCATTCATTTTAGAAATGAAAGACTAAAGCTTAGAAGCGTAAAGTAATTTGCCCAAAGATAGTGCTTCAAATCCCGACTGGCTTCAGAATCTGTATTCCTAATGATTAGTTTATGATGATTCATCCCTTTCTAGTCTGAACTGCCTTCCAAGGAATAGGTAAAGACAAACTCTCAGCTACTTCAGCTTCTCAGGCTTCTATAGAAGCCTACAAACTGTTAAGTATTCAGCACAATAACTCAGCGACACCTGAGATGGTCTCCAAACATGCTAATTGATCTGCTTTTACCAAGTACTCAGGCTGAGTGGGAACTTTTAACTCTTTCAAACTCAAGACACAGTAAAAATTACCCATCAGATGATAATTCACTTGGAATTGTCGTTTACAGCTGTGGTGGTTCTAAAACATTATTTGAAAGATAAACTTTTTAATCAAATAAAACATTCTTTGACCCTCCTCCATTCATAGGGTAGGGTCTATGTTCCCTCTCCTTCTCTCTGTGTGGGCTTATGGAACCCAACAGAGGACAGCAAAGGTGATGCTATGAGACACATGTCAAAGTGCTCGTCGCTCAGTCGTGTCTGACTCTTTGCGACCCCATGGTCTGTGGCCTGCCAGGCTCCTCTGTCCGTGGGGACTCTCCGGGCAAGAACGCTGGAGTGGGTTGCCACTTCCTTCTCCAGGGGATCTTCCTGACCCAGGGATCAAACCTGGGTCTCCTGCACTGCAGGCAGATTCTTTACCATCTGAGCCACCAGAAAAACCCATATATATATGTGTGTGTGTGTGTGTGTGTGTGTGTGTGTGTGTGTGTGTATGTTTATGTATATATTCTTTTTTCAGGTTCTTTCCCATTATAGGTTATTATAAGATATTGAGTATACTTCCTGGGCTATACAGTAGATCATTGTTGCTTACTTTATATATAGCAAAAATAACTATTTCTTTATAAATACAAAGATTGACTTAGCTATTCTCTAACACCCAAGAAAAATATAAAAGGGAATGCCAACATGTTGACCAGTATTTGATGAGCTTACATCTGAGGAATGTCTGCACGTTGCTAATACTAACTTTATAACATAGCATGAAAGAGTGGGAAAACACTAGAGTATAAGCTTGGGTTCTGGTCCTACTTTGGCCACCTGCCAGCTATGAGACCTTAGCTAAGTCATTTAAGTTCTCTAAGGCACAGTACTGTCACCTCTAAAATAATATAATGGTACTCTGCACCAATTACCTAACATGGCTGTGGAAAATATTGAATGGAATAATGAATATGAAAATGATTTAAATGTAAAGCGTTATGCAAATACGTGACCTATTGGACTTGTCCTGTGATACTAGCCACTATGAAGTTATAACAATGGTTTCCATGTTATCAAATATAATGGCAGCACAGCTGACTTCATTTGAGCATCTTCTGGGCAGTATTTGTCACTGGTGACCAGTCCCTCCATCATGAAGTTTTTCCTACCCCTAGCTTTCTTTCTTTTTTTAATTATTTTATTTATTTCAACTGGTACTGTAGTGGTTTTGCCATATATTGACATGAATCAGCCATGGGTGTACATGTGTCGCCCATCCTGAACCCCCCTCCCACCTCCCTCCCCATCCTATACCCCTTGGCTTTCTTGATACTTAGCTTTCCCCTGCCTCAAAGGCTAATCCTTAATTTCCCTAGCATATTTGTCCTCTCCTAGCAGACCTGTTATTATTGGAACAATTCAGAGTTTAATGAAGACCCTTTTCTCTTCTTTATATTCTCCTCTTTGGAAATCTCATGCAGGACAATGACTTTAAATAGCAACTCTATTCTGATAGGGCTTCCCAGATGGCACAGTGGTAAAGAATCTGCCTGCCAACGTAGGAGACACGAGAGACATGGGTTTGATCTCTGAGTCAGGAAGATCCCCTCGAGTAGGAATTGGCAGCCCACTCCAGTATTCCTGCCTGGAAAATTCCATGGACGGGGAAACCTGGGATGCTACAGTCAATGGGTTTCAAAGAGTCAGACACGCCTAAGAACACACATATATACCCTGAACTTCCCTGGCGGCTCAGACAGTGAAGCCATCTGCCTCCAATGTCGAAGACCTGGGTTCGATCCCTGGGTCAGAAAGGTCTCCTGGAGAAGGAAATGGCAACTCAGTCCAGTACTCTTGCCTGGAAAATCCCATGGATGGAGGAACCTGGTAGGCTGCAGTCCATGGGGTCACAAAGAGTTGGACACGACTGAGCGACTTCAGTTCACGTGTGACTTCACTTCACATATATACTCTGATAACCCTCAAAAATATGTCTTCTACTTTGACTTCTCTAGTTCAGACATACATAATCTGCATGGACAACATCTCTACATCAGTCTCTGAAATATCATCTTGTACTTGAGATGGGAGTTATTGATTCCCTTTGGCCCCCCCCAAAACAAACTAGTTCCAATCTTTACCAGCTCCATGAGTGGACTTTCCATTCGGAGCCACAGCAGGTTATTGAACATGTGGGCAGAACACAAGCAACACGGTGAAGGAGTCAGACACAGCTCAGCGACTGAACGATAGCAATAGTATCTGTGAGCCCCACTTTGAGTCAATCCATCGAGCTGCTCACACTAAAAACAAAGGTATCACCCTTGAGTTCTCTCATAACCTGCCTGTTGGCATCATTCTCTAATCCGCTGATCTACTATTCAACTGCACCTTAGTTCAGCCACCATCTTCTCCATCCTAAATTGGTACAACAGCCTGCAAACTGGCTTCACATTGACCCTTTGTTATTGTCTAGTCACTAAGTCGTGTCTGACTCTTTTTCTGGACAATAGCCTGCCAGGCTCCTCTGTCCATGGGATTTCCTAGGCAAGAATACTGGGGTGAGTTGCCATTCCCTTCTCCAGGGGATCTTCCCAACCCAAGGAAGTCTGCCTTCTTTACCACTGAGCCACCTAGGAAACCCCACAGTGACCCTCCTGTCCCTTAAAAATCACCTAGCAGCAAGAATGCTTTTATAGTAAAGGACACCACGCCTTTTTCTCCTGCTCAGATTCCTCTAATAGCTTCCTCATGCACCCAAACATGTACCCTTAGTTTACAAGCTCTATAAGGACCTGGCCTTTGCCAACTCTACTTTCTGGCCTCAGTCACTCCACTACAGTCATCCCGAGTGCTTTCTATTCCTCAATAATGACACACCACTAGATTTTTTTTTTTTAATGAACACTGGGTTGCATTAAATGCATTTTGTAAAAAAAAAAAAAATGCATTTTGTAATGAATCCAAGATGGGAAAAAAATAAAAGTTCCATACCTTCATGTTACTGAAGTTCTTCTTGTATGTGTCTCGTTTCTGGAAAAGAGCAGCTGCAAACGGTGAAACTTGTAGACCCATCTGTGACATGCACTCTGTTTCTCTAAATAAGGTTAGTATCTGAGGATCAAAGTTTACGAACAGTTCCCCTGTGCCAGGAGCCTTCACCAATAAAGAAGCCTCAAGTCCTATGTGAATTTCTTCAGTCTGTGAGGAAAGAGCAACATTACTATTATTAGAGAGTTCAGTGCATATACTGCTGCTGCTAAGTCGCTTCAGTCGTGTCCGACTCTGTGTGACCCCATAGACGGCAGCCCTCCAGGCTCCCCTGTCCCTGGGATTCTCCAGGCAAGAATACTGGAGGGGGTTGCCATTTCCTTCTCCAATGCATGAAAGTGAAAAGTGAAAGTGAAGTCGCTCAGTCATGTCTGACTCGTAGCAACCTCATGGACTGCAGCCCACCAGGCTCTCCATCCATGGGATTTTCCAGGCAAGAGTACTGGAGTGGGGTATCTAACTCGGTCATTTCTGGGAATAAAGATCATTGTGTGTCCTTTCATGGGTTTGCGCTTCACAAACTAAAGACGATGGAGTCTCTTAATCTTTTCCTAACTTCACTTTCAGGGGGCGAGAAAAAAGCCTTAAAACTCTTGGTGGTGATGTACAGTCAGTTCAACAAAATGCTTTGGTCATGAATCTCTTATATTTGGTAAGTGGATACTGCAATAGAGATGACTTCTCAAAAGTCACTTTGCTCCCTGATATCTTCAACTCAGTTATTTTTCCTAATAAAAGTTTCAAGAAACCTACATAAATCAGTTTTCATTTATCTAGAAAAGCTATGAAAAACATTACAGAGACATCTCTGTTATTGATCCAGACACCAAAAGTTGAACTAGGAAAGTGAGATACCATTTTAGAGGCCTTGTTAGGCTGAATTTTATCCTCCAAAATGCTTCCTGCCAATCTACCAAGAAATACAAGTGTTGGTAAGGTATGAAATAGAATTGGATTAACCTAGTATACAGGAGGAAAAGGGGACGACAGAGGATGAGATGGCTGGATGGCATCACCAACTGGATGGACGTGAGTCTGAGTCAAGTCCGGGAGATGGTGATGGACAGGGAGGCCTGGCGTGCTGCGATTCATGGGGTTGCAAAGAGTCGGACACGACTGAGCAACTGAACTGAACTGAACTGACTGAGTATGACCAAATAAAAATTAAAACTGTGCTTAACAGGCATGCTGCTGTTTATGGACACTTAATGGAGAAAAAAGGAGCTTAATGGAAAAACAAAAAAAGAAATCCTAACCAACCAGATAAAGAAAGCAATAAACAAGATCTTCTTCCTTAGGAGTTCATAAATTAAATAAAAATAAGTTTCTGTTACCTGGCTTTATGATCTTTTTTTCCAAAATTAAAAAGTATTTTCCTTCATGGACATATTATACTCTTTGACTGATTATTGCAGTCAACCAACCCTGTCTTATAAAATAGACACAAAGTCAACTTTCTACAGGTGTAAAACTGCCCAGGGTAGTAGAGGATTCCCTGTGGATCTGACACTGGCAGCCTCATCGTAGAGCGTTAAGTCAGACTCACTTGTTGAAGCCACGCCCTGTGGTAGACAACCTCAAACTCCAGGAGGACCTTGGCCACCCTGTTGTAACTGCGAATCACTGGCTTCGCTTCTGCAGTCTGGAGCACGGACGGGTGCTTCTGGAAAAGCTGCATCGGTTGCTGAATCCTGTGGAAGAGCTGCCGGGCCCACAGAATCTTCCCAGCAATGGGAGGTTGGTCTCGAGCCAAAGGTGGGTCGTTTTTCTGCTTTGTATACAGCTTCGAGATCATATCAATGTCAGCCCCGTAGTTTTCAAGGACACGCTGGTATTTGTCATCAATACCAAGATTAGGTATGTTCAATCTGTTATATTTTTTTAAAGTGAAATTAATGGGATGATATTGAGAACTTCTATTAAGACTTATTTTAAAACATATGCTGACATATTTATTATCTTTTTAACTGCATGCCAGGAGACTTGGTCTCTTGTCTTTTCATTATTGTTTAGATCTAAATATATTTAAATTTCTAGGAGTTTTTTTATTCAGAAGAGGAGACATAAAGTTCTAAGCATACGTTTTTGAGGTCTAATTTAAGTGCACTGTGGTTAAAAAACTTGGTCCATATGATAATGGGTATTTGAAATTTTTAACTCATTTTTTATGGTCTATTCCATAGTTATCCTTCATAAATATTGTTGTATGGAACCTATATATGTCCTGTAAGTGAAACTTGAAAATTGCATTTTTATATTTTTACTAATTTTTTTGTCCTATCAATACATAAAAGAACTACCTTGAACAGCCAAAATACATATATATATCTGCTGATGGAAGAGAATGAAGTATTTACTTGGCATGATAAAAAAGCAAAATGGGACTTTGGTTAAAACTTCCCCTTCCAACACAGCGGGTGTCGGTTCGATCCCTGCTTGGGGAGCTAAGATCTCACACACCTTGTGGCCCAAAACCAAAACATAAAACAGAAGCAACATTGCAACAAATTTAAGGTTTGTTAGTTGTTCAGTCGTGTCCAACTCTTTATGATCCCATGGACTGTGGCCTGCCAGGCTCCTCTGTCCATGGGATTCTCCAGGCAAGAATACTGGAGTGGGTCGCCATGTCCTTCTCCAGACCATCAACCCGACCTAGGGAGCGAACCCCACTCTCCCCCATTACAGGCAGACTGTTTACTGTCTGAGCCATAAGGGAAGTCCAAATTCAATAAAGAGCTTAAAGCAAAATTATAAAACAAAATCAAAATGGAATCAGTCCATCAACCATATGGCAATAGAGGGGCTGTGAGGTTTTTTTGGTTTGGGTTTTTTTTTTTCTTTCTTTTTTATATCTTGTGGGATCTTAGTTCCCCAGCCAGAAAGTGAACCTGGGCCCTTGGCAGTGAGAATGCAGAGTCCTAACCACTGAACCACCAGGGAATTCCCTGAAGTGTTTCAGTTTTTTTTTTTAAATAGTATCAATCCTTAAAACCTAGTCAAAACTATTGGTAAATTACTTCAAATTACTTAACCATTAACTGCTATTATGATAGGCAGTCACAAGGTACTTCAAAGCTGAGAGGAAATAAACCCATAATCCTCTGAAGAACTTACATCTGCGGTCTTGTTATTCAGATTGTCAAGAGAGGATCTTCTTTGCATTAGAATAGGAAATAATAATAACAATAATAATGTAAGCTAAACTATGTTCATATTACCCCAATTTGGAAAACAGAACTTAGAAGTCTTTCAAATTTTTACCTTTCAAATCTCTTTAACATACTTAGAGCTTGATTTGTGTTTTGAATCTTTTCAATTGTAACATCCATGAACTTCTGCAACTCTTTCTGAAACAGAAAGAAGTCTGACAATGAATGAGTTAGCATTGCAAAGAAATCCTATTTAGCAACAAGGTAAAAGAGTTCCCCATTCTCTACAAACACACACCCTATAGGACAAAATACAGCAGCAAATGTAATGCTCATCTAAGCTTAAAGAAAGATAAATGTGCAGAAGCCAAAGAGGGACTTGAGAGCCAGGGCAGTCAAGGGGGTGGTGCCATGGCAGGACCCAGGGATACTGGACCATACATTTCTACGGCAAACATCACATCTTAGGGCCATGAGATCTTCCTGAACTGAAGAACTGTACAGTTAGCCTACCTAAATAAACCCTCAGAGGTTATCACTATATAAAAGTATCCAAGTATAAACTATGCAGAACTAGAGCATTCACAATGCTTCCACTTCCTCCCTTTAATTTACACAAAGATACACAAAGGGCCAACAAGCACATGAAAAGATGCTTAGTATCACTAGTATCACACTAATTAGCATCACAGTAATCATTGTGCTCAGTCGCTAAGTCATGTCCGACACTTTGTGATGCTGTGGACTGTAGCCTACCAGGTTCCTCTGACCATCTCTCTAACTTGGGACACAGTAAATCTTTATGAGGCTTCCCTGGTGCCTCAGATGGTAAAGAATCCACCTGTCCTCCTTATAAGTGTATGTTATCATATGTGAAACAAATCACCAGTCCAGTTTCGATGCATGATACAGGGTGCTCAGGGCTGGTGCACTGCGATAACCCTGAGGGATGGGATGGGGAAGGAGGTGGGAAGGGGGTTCAGGATGGGGAACATATGTACACCCATGGCTGATTCATGTCAATGTATGGCAAAACCAATATTGGTTTAATTGGTTTAATTAGCCTCCAATTAAAATAAATAAATTTATATTAAAAAATAAGTTCTCTAGGACTTGTTTGGAACATATCAACTTATCTTTGAATCCTCACTTGCTGGTACAATATCAGAATACTATACTTTTATAATTAGTCATTTTAGCCACTATTTGCCCTTTTTAAGATATATTCATTACTTTGTTCTAACATATATGTACTTATATTTCAATCATGTTACATGTCAGATGTGATCTTTAAGGACCAATCAACTCTATCTACTTCTGTACCCATAACCCACAGCATTCAGTTCAGTTCAGTTCAGTTCATTCGCTCAGTCGTGTGCCGACTCTTTGCGACCCCATGAACCGCAGAACGCCAGGCCTCCCTTCCATCACCGACTCCCAGAGTTCTCCCAAACCCATGTCCATTGAGTCAGTGATGCCATCCAACCATCTCATCCTCTGTCGTCCCTTTCTCCTTCTGCTCTCAATCTTTCCCAGCATCAGGGTCTTTTCAAATGAATCAGTTCTTCGCATCAGGTGGCCAAAGTATTGGAGTTTCCGCTTCAGCATCAGTCCTTCCAATGAGTATTCAGGACTGATTTCCTTTAGGATGGACTGCTTGGATCTCCTTGCAGTCCAAGGGACTCTCAAGAGTCTTCTGCAACACCACAGTTCAAAAGCATCAGTTCTTCGGCGCTCAGCTTTCTTTATAGTCCAACTCTCACATCCATACAGAACCACTGGAAAAACCATAGCCTTCACTAGATGGACCTTTGTTGGCAAAGTAATGTCTCTGCTTTTCAATATGCTGTCTAGGTTGGTCATAATTTTCCTTCCAAGGTGTAAGCATCTTTTAATTTCATGGCTGCAATCACCATCTGATGGTAGTGATTTTGGAGCCCAGAAAAATAAAGTCAGCCACTGTTTCCACTGTTTCCCCATCTATTTCCCATGAAGTGATGAGACCAGATGCCATGATCTTCGTTTTCTGAATGTTGAGCTTTAAGCCAACTTTTTCACTCTCCTCTTTCACCTTCATCAAGAGGCTCTTTAGTTCTTCTTCACTTTCTGCCATGAGGGTGGTGTCATCTGCATATCTGAAGTTACTGATGTTTAATTACATTACATTAATTTATTTACATAATCAATTTAATTACAATGCATGTTTAATTACAATAAATCTAGTTCTTATTTTTGCTATCATATCCATAATTATCTTTTTTTCCATTTTTTCTTAAAACAAACATTTCATTGTGTCATTTAGTTTATGTGCCATTTAAAGTAAAAGCTGTGTTTTTTCCCAGATCTGATGTCCTAATATATGTGGGAATTGGATGTGATTTTTTTAAAGGTTCAAGTTCAGTTCGGTCACAGTCATGTCCGACTCTCTGTGACCCCATGGACTGCAGCACGCCAAGCCTCCCTGTCCATCACCAACTCCCGGAGCCTACTCAAACTCATATCCATTGAGTTGGTGATGCCATCCAACCATCTCATCCTCTGTCGTCCCCTTCTCCTGCCCTCAATCTTTCCCAGCATCAGAGTCTTTTCAAATGAGTCAGCTCTTCGCATCAGGTGGCCAAAGTATTGGAGTTTCGGCTTCAACATCAGATTATACTCCATTTTTTTAAAGGTTATACTCCATTTATAGTTATTGTAAAATATTGGCTATATTCCCGATGTTGTTCAATATATCCTTGTAGCTTATTCTATACCTAATAGCTTATACCTCTTAGTCCGCTACCCGTATCTTGCCTCCCCTTCCCTCTCCCCACTGGTAATCAGTAGTTTATTCTCCATATCTATGAATCTGCTTCTCTTTTCTTATATCCACTAGTTTATTGTGTTTTTTAGATTCCATATATAAGTGACATCACACAGTTGTGTTTCTCTGCCTGACCTATTTCACTTAACAGTGTCTGATGGTGGGAGTGGTGGTTTAGTGGCAAAGTTGTGTCTGACCCTTTGTCACCCCTTGGACTGTAGCCCACCAGGCTTCTTTGCCCATGGGGATTCTCCAGGCAAGAATACAGGAGTGGGTAGCCATTCCCTTCTCCAGGGGATCTTCCTGACCCAGAGATCGAACCTGCAGCTCTTGCATTGCAGGCGGGCACTTTACCACTGAGCCACCAGGGACTAGTTCTTATCACAGTTCAGTTCAGTTCACTTCAGTCATTCAGTCGTGTCCGACTCTTTGCGACCCCATGAATCGCAGCACGCCAGGCCTTCCTGTCCATCACCATCTCCCGGAGTTCACTCAGACTCACGTCCATTGAGTCAGTGATGCCATCCAGCAAATCATACACTAATTCAGCAAACATCCTTTGGCCTCCAATTATATAAAGTCCCATCCCCTAGGGCCTGGAGACATATAGGAATGAACACAATTCCTGCCCTCAAGGTGTTCGCCATCTACCTATATCCAGCATACAAACTACTCCAGTACTATGTGATCAGAAACTGCTAGGACGCACAAAGACTCGACAAGTCAACACTGGCCATGGCGCACACACCCAGGATCTACCATTGCTCATCAATTTCCAACAAGAGATCAAGATCCACAGACCTTAGGTCTGAGTCAGCCCCCAAAGAGGTCATTGCTTAAATTATTACACGCACTCTATCTTTCCATCACCTGAAATTTGTCTTATAAAATAATGGTTAAAAACATGAATCCTAGAGCCAGGCTGCCTACCAGTCAATATTTCTGTGACTGTGGGAAAGCCACTTAACTTCACTATGCCTCAGTGTCCTCCTTTCCAGAAACAGTGTAATAAGAATACACACCTTATCAGATTATTATGAGTATTAAATGAATTAACACCTATAAAGTGCCTAGAACAGATCTGACATACAGAGCTAGCAAGTTTTAGAGTGCCTTCTACACTGAACCCATCCTTCTAAAAATGACTCAGAGCTCTTTCTCCCTTGAAGTGTACAAGCATAATTCAAGCCAAAAATTCTGGAAAAGAAGGAACAGAACAGCCATTTTCATTTTATCGTCAGAAAGCATGGGAAGACGTCTGCACGTTGATTAAGGTGGGCATCCACTAGTGTGTCTCCCAACCTTACCCTCCCTGGCTCTCCTCATCTGGTAATAAATACACCCAGCCATGCCAGGGGGTCCCACGCCCTCTGCATTTGCCATACGACCCCACAGTAATGAGGCACAACACTGGAACTCTGACCAACCCAACCCATCCTTAGACATTGGGAGCTAAGAGTGGGTCCATGGTATGTCCTCAGAAGCTGCTGATGGCCGTAACCTGCTCCTGTGGGCTGATCTGCAGTGAACAGAGAGAGTGGGGAAAGCAGGAGAATGAAAAGAACAGGGCTTTAAGGCCAAGACGGGTCAAGGTGCTGAGTCAGCCTTGGTACCACCGTTTCAAGGCCAGCTAGTCTCCTGCCTTTGGGATCTGCCGAACATCGCTGACCATTTGCTCAAGCTATCGTTGGTCATAATCACTGCTATAAAGTAACAAACAAATGGAAATTAATTTCTATATTCTAATAACACTACGTTTCAACAGAGGATAACAGTTAATTTTCTAAGATCTAAAATGAAACACATGCAGAAATCTGTGATTACAGCTCGTTATCCAAAGCTGTATTTATGACCCTTTAATCCTTCAGAAAGAACCTTCAATTATTCGTCTGAAATAATAAAATGCAGGCCAAGCTCACTATCGGTCACCTCCGTGATGAAGATGCCTCTTCCTTCTGAATGGGTAATGATTAGCGGCATGACACAGAATGGAAAAAGTAAACACCGGACTGTCAACAGGAATTTTATTATACAACCTACATGAAGGTCATTAATCTGCTTGCAAAACTCTTCATAATCCTGCTCAAATTCCATTTTCCGCTGGTCTAAGAAATTATACTCTTTTTTCTTTATGGTAGCAACAATACCCTGAAAAAGTAGGAAACAAGACAATATTTCAACGTTCTTGCATTATTTACATAAATATGACCTTTAAATATATCGCCTGTGCAATCATTCTCCAAAAATCAACTTAAGGGGAGCCTTATTTCTTTAATTATTCTCATTGCATCATGCATATTATAGGTAGTATAATGTTGCCTGGTGCATTCAGAGAAACCACTTGGAAGCATTTTCATGAGACTTTATGTATTTTTGAAGAAAAATTTTAAATAAGTAAAAACCACATCTGAAAAGTAGATGTTCTGTCTAAAAATCTCTTACAAATTACATCTGAAATAATAAAAAAGAAGCATGAAGTAGAATTTGCTAAAATATTTTTGATTAAAAAGTTTGTCTTCTCAGAAAATAGACTTTAACAGAATGCAAAAAACTTAGGAAGAGCACAATTATATTATAGTAGCTACAGGTGAAAAGCTACCTTCCAAGCTTCAAATGTCCTAAATAAAGTATCAGACCACAATCTACCATTTAAAGAATCTCTAGAATTAACTGCTTCCTCCTGCCCTGCAAAGCTGCAATCTGTGACTATAAGAGTGCAGATTAGGTAACTCATCTTCTAGAAAATACTATTATCCGAAGTTTTGTTTGCTCTGAATAATGAGCTCTTATGCTCTGTGATCATTCTTAACCAGGTACTAAGCCATTCTCAAACTCGGGTGCTCACACTGTTGACAGAGGCATATAATTTTTATGAAGAACGTTGGACCAGCTTCCACAAATGCCTCTTCAAAGCCATTTCCATTTAAACATCAACTCGAATCTCTCAATAGACAAAAGTGCCTAAGTTGCATAAATTCTTGAGCCAAGTTTACTACTGTATATACAGTTTATAATTGTATAATCAAGTTTACAATTGTATGTACAGTTGTATATACATACAATTGTATGTACATGTATATTCACATAGTAGTACTGTGTGTAGTACTTAGTCATTCAGTCATGTCTGACTCTTTGCGACCCCATGGACTGTAGCCCACCAGGCTCCTCTGTCCATGGGGATTCTGCCATGCCCTCCTCCAGGGGATCATCCCAACCCAGGGATCAAACCCAGGTCTCCCACATTATAGGTGGATTCTTTACCAACTGAACCACCAGGAAAGCCCCAAAGATACAGGCTGCAGGTTGGTGATGCTGGTTTCGTCGCTAAGTCATGTCTGATTCTTGTGACCCCATGGCCTGTAGCCCACCAGGCTCCTCTGCCCATGGATTCTCCAGGCAAGAATCCTGGAGTGGGTTGTCATTTCCTTCTCCAATATATGTATACAATTGCATGTGTATATATATACATATATAATTGTGTATATAAAACATATGTGTACAATTGCATGTGTGTATGTGTGTGCGTATATATATATATATATACATGGAAATAGCAACCCGCTCCAGTATTCTTGGCTGGAGAATTCCTTGGACAGAGGAGCCTGGTGGGCTACAGTCCATAGGATCACAAAGAGTTGGACACGACTAAGCACAGCATTCAATTTTATACATATACACACAATTATATATAATACAATTATATATATATATATAATGATACCCATCATGTTACAGGAAGTGTATAAAAGAAACATGGAAAAGCTATATTCCTACATTTTAAGGTGCTATTTTAAAGGATTTGGGGCCCTTAGAAAATTCTACTCTATAACTGGATTTAATGGTCCACTTAAAAATATTGAGTAAATAAGCTAAGCAACCATGACCTTTAAACCAACTAATCAAACTCAACCTACTAAATCATTTACTTGTTGGATATTTATTGCACACCCATTATACGCCAGTAAACTCTGCAGATACAGGAATGAGTAAAACAAAGAAATATCCCCACCCTCAGGAGCTTTTATATCTTCAGTGGGGGAAGGGGAGATCTAGGTTTATCACAAAAAATGAACAGGATAGTTTCAGAGAATGATAAGTAACATGACATAGAGTGAGGTAAAACAGAGATCGAGGAAAACTTAACTAAGAGGGTATTTAATCAAGATCTGGAGGCCAAGGAGGAAAGAATCATGTGATGATTCGGAGGCAGAACTTCCCAGAAGAAAGGCTCTGCAAGGCCAAAGGTGGACTGAGGTGGCCTGTCCTGTGTCCGGAGAACACCGAATGAGGAGACTAGAAGCAGCGGAGGTGGCCAGAGGGGTGGACAGGACTCTGAAGGCATACAAGGAGCCTCCGTGTCATTTCCACGGCCACCATTTTGAGCTTCTTCCATTGGTTGTAACATAAAAATCTCACCTTACACTTTCTTTTTTTTTTTTTTTTTTGTATTTATTTTTTTACATGAACCCCCCTCCCACCTCCCACCCCACATCATCCCTCCAGATCATCCCCATACACCAGCCCCATCTACGTTTCATCTCACTACATTCTGATATATCCACTTGAGAGATTTTGAAAGCAATTTTTCTTCCCAGTATTTTATCAGATTAGAATAGCCTTTATCTGCATTTGGCTGTACAGTTCAATTTCTCCTTCAAAAATAAACTTTGAAATATGCTCCAAAGTTTATTTTTTCATTAAGAATGAAAACTAATTAGATTCCAAACTGAAATACAAATGGATATAGTCCATCTCTGTCATGCACAACTGTCAGTTTCAAAGAATAGATTATCCAGCTTGCAGATTACATACAGCTCGGCTAAAATATTTCCTGGTAGATAGAAAAGGGTTTTTTTTTTTTTTGTCTCACTGAATCTGATATACTCAGGAAACGAAACGATTCCTTATATTGACCTAAACTGTTAGAGGAGAAAAATCAATGAGTGACAGTAAATTATAAGATCCTTTTCAAATTCGAGAACCAAAAGAAAAATTAAGGTTAGTGTCACTGTCCCCAAATAAGAAAAAAACTGACTATATTCATTAGTTTTTAACATGAATTCATATAAAATACCTAACTGCAGATATAATCAGATATCACTCAGAATTCGGTGTCAATAGAGTTTAATACAGTATATGCTTGATTAAATATTTCTTATATGAATAAATGAAATAATAAGTTATATTTAAACATTTTTCTCATGCTACTAATGAAAATGCTTTTACTAATGATGATTAATTTTAGACCATTGGAAAGTCATTCTTATAATCACATACCTGAAAAGAATATATTAGCACCATTGTACAATTCTCAAATAAATTTAACTGCTTTATTGTTTAAGAGCCATAAGCTTATCTTTTGCATTAGAGGCTGATAATCTGAAGCATTCTAAATAGTCATCTGCATAAAAACATTAAAATTTTATTCATGGATAAGGGTAGCAAATTGAGTTTTGAAGTACAGTACCTGGTATTTAGTGATCATGTTTTCTAGCCCTTCAATTTTAGAATCTTGCAGGACTGAGTACGTCTTGAAGGTTGTAAAGATATCCATTATCTTGGCAAGACGTCTGTGGAAAGTTTCAAATTTCCCAAAAATATACATCTCACTAAATTCAAATTGTTTTTCACTTGGATCTTGTTTAAGCTTTTGTTTTGTCTTGTGAAAGCAGTGCTGGTATTCCTTAAAATTAAAAACCAAAATACAAGAAAGGGAACACAACAAAGACATCAGCCTTATTCTCTTAAGTGAAGGTGATAGCAAATTTAGGGTAGAATTACAAAATCTTTCCATTTCATACCTCTGTAGCAACTCTCTCATCAACCTGGAATGTCATCTTTTCCTGTAGCAAACTCCTTTTTTTTTTTTTGACCCTGCTGCTGCTGCTGCTGCTGCTGAGTCACTTCAGTCGTGTCCGACTCTGTGTGACCCCATAGACCACAGTCCACCAGGCTCCCCCATCCCTGGGATTCTCCACGCAAGAATACTGGAGTGGGTTGCCATTTCCTTCTCCAATGCATGAAAGAGAAAAGTGAAAGTGAAGTCGCTCAGTCTCTGACTGTTTGCGACCCCATGGACTGCAGCCCACCAGCCTACTCCATCCATTGGATTTTCCAGGCAAGAGTACTGGGGTGGGGTGCCATTGCCTTCCCTGCTTGACCATGAGGCATGCAGAACTTCTCTGACCAGGGATTGAACCTATGCCCCCTGCACTGCAAGCTTGGAGTCTTAACCACTGTAAACACTTATGAGTTAGGACATAAGATGTGTATAAGAGACAGAGCCTACTCCATCCATTGGATTTTCCAGGCAAGAGTACTGGGGTGGGGTGCCATTGCCTTCCCTGCTTGACCATGAGGCATGCAGAACTTCTCTGACCAGGGATTGAACCTATGCCCCCTGCACTGCAAGCTTGGAGTCTTAACCACTGGACCACAGGGAAGTCCAAACTCCTAACTGTTCATAATACAACTCAAAGATGCAGCCTTTCCACCTGCATCTCGCTGTCTTAGGAGAAACCTAGCTCTTCATCTAGCTCCTTGTTTGTCTAAAAGAAGCTTAAGGAAAACGACTTCATCTTTGTATCTCTAGTACTTAGTGTGGTGTTGGGACATGGAAGGTCCCCTACAGGGTAAAGTAAGTGAATAAATTTGGAGAGCTGATTTACTAACATTCAACTTTTCTTAACAGTGAAAGATTACCATTCTTTTTAGCAACTACTAATATGATAACTGGGCTTCCCAGATGGTGCTAGTGGTAAAGAACCTGCCTGCCAATGCAAGAGACATAAGAGACTCGTGTTCGATCCCAGGGTCAGGAATATCCCCTGGAGGAGGGCATGGCAACCCACTCTAGTATTTTTGCCTGGAGAATCCCATGGACACAGGAACCTGGTGGGCTACAGTCTATAGGGTCGCAAAGTTGGACACAACTGAAGTGACTTCATATGCAACCACATGATATGATAACTGATAAACTATTTAACTGGCAGTGGTCCAGTGGTTAAGAATCTGTCTGGCAATGCAGGACACAGGTTCAACCCCTGGTAGGGGAACTAGGCTCTCACATGTCTTGGAGCAACTAAGCCTGCATGTCGCAACTAGAGAGTCTGTGTACAGCAAGGAAAGATCCCACACGATCTACTGAAGATACCACACGCTACAACTAAGACCTGACACAGCTAGATAAATAAATACTTTTTAAAAAACATATATTGCCAAAAACAATGTAAACATAATTTTAAAATTCTAAATATATTACTAAGTTGACTGTTACCTGCTTAAGTTTAATTGCAGATAGTATTTTTTCCACAACAACATCCTGTGGCTGGCTCCAGATCGAAGCAGTTCCATTGTTGGTAATATAGGCTTTACATGCAGATATCATCTGATTGGTCACCTGGAATTTTTCAATGAAATGATGTCAAGTACAGTAAGCAGCCATCAAGCATAAACTGGGCTAGAGGGTCCTCAGCTCTTCTAACCTCTCCGGGTATGACATCTGTGAATAAATCTTTGGCTTTATGTTTTTCCTTCACCACTGTGATCAAGAACTGATTCTCTTTTTTCCCAGCTTCACTGAGGTATAAATGACAAACAAAAATTGTATTATGCTTAAGGTGTACAAGTGACACTTGGTGTGCATATTCATAACAGAATGATTAGCACAATCAAGTACTAACACATCCAGCACCTCACATAATTACTATTTGTGTGCATGTGTGTTGAGAAAACTTAACATCTGCTCTTTAGCAATTTTCAACTATACAACACAATACTAAACATAGTCATCAAGCTGTACATTGGGGCTTCCCTGACAGCTCTGTTGGTAAACAATCTGCCTGCAATGCAGGAGACCCAGTTCAATTCCTGGGCCAGGAAGATCCCCTGGAGAAGGCATAGGCTACCCACTCCAGTATTCTTGGGCTTTCCTTGTGGCTCAGCTGGTAAAGAATCTGCCCACAATGTGGGATACCTGGGTTCAATCCCTGGGTTGGGAAGATCCCCTGGAGAAGGGAACGGCTGCCCACTCCAGTATTCTGGCCTGGGGAATTCAGTCCATGGGGTCACAAAAAGTCAGACTCAACTGAGAGACTTTCGCTTTCACTTTCAAGCTGTACATTAGACCCCAGAACTCAGTCATCTTAGAACTCTAATCTTGCAGCCTTTGACCAACATCTTCCCATTTTCCACACTCTCCCAGCCCCTGGCAACCCACCATTCTACTCTCTGCTTCTAGTCAACCTTTTTAAATTCTACACATCTATTATTAAAAGTGACAGAAAGTGAAAGTGAAGTTTCTTAGTCGTGTTCGACTCTTTGCAATCCCATGACTGTAGCCCACCAGGCTCCTCCATCCATGGAATTTTCCAGGCAAGAGTACTGGTGTGGGTGCCATTTCCTTCTCCAGAGGATCTTCCCACCCAGGAATCGAACCCAGGTCTTTTGCATTGCAAGCAGATGCTTTTACCATCTGAGCCACGAGGGAAGCTCCTATTATCAAAATGATTCATATAATATCATATATGAAATGAATCGCCAGTCCAGGTTCAATGCAGGATACTGGATGCTTGGGGCTGGTGCACTGAGACGACCCAGAGGGATGGTACAGGGAAGGAGGAGGGAGGGGGGTTCAGGTTGGGGAACATGTGCATACCTGTGGTGGATTCATGTTGATATATGGCAAAACCAATACGATATTGTAAAGTAATCTTAAAAAAAATGATTCGTAAAATCACAGAGTTGGAGACACTATAGAAAATCAACAATTCAGACCGTCACGTTAATGCAGGATGAATGTCTTAGCCAACCACTTCCCTACCTAAAAGCTATCAAGAGCTTTCCTAAGTCTCCTTCTTCCGCAGCCTTCTCTAAAAATCTCACAGTTTCCCAGTGCCATGAAAAGAACTGTCCACCCTGATCATTTCATGACACCATGATCTGTAGCAGAAACATCAAATGCATAAGACAATAGAAAAAAAGTGTAAATACAATGTATGTAAACCCAACACTTTATCCCTTTAAACTTAAAAAAAAAAAACTTCAGAATTCTACTGGTGATTTTTTAATTAATTAAAAGGAAAATGGGATGACTGTACTGTATGTTTTCCTGGGATTGCAGTGCAAAGGTTAGGTGGAACAAGACTGGCCATGTGGATAATCTGGGTGATACGTACATGGGGATCCAGTATACAATTATATTTCCTTTTGTACCTGCAGCAAATTTTTCATAACGAAAGGTTTTTGAAAATGAGAGAATTAGGTTCACAATTAGGTTTCACAATTAGGTTCTAAAACAAGCCTTGCAAATAATGTGCATGAAACCTGGACATGCATTGTAACACAAATTGACTTTTGAGTCTTGTACCCCTCCTGACTCCAACATAACATTAAAGTCTGAGGAGGATGGAAAAGGGTCTTGTGGGTTCCCCTCCTTTCTACCCAAATATGAGAGCAGATGAGATGGTTAGATGGCATCACCGACTCAATGGACATGAGTTTGAGTAAACTCCAGGAGTTGGTGATGGACAGCGAAGCCTGGTGTGCTGCAGTCCATGGGGTCGCAAAGAGTTGGACATGACTGAGTGACTGAACAGAACTGAACTGAACTGAACACAGTCTTGAGGAGTGGGAAATGCCCCTATTTTAATACATTTAAAATTTTCACCTTGGTAATGAAAAAGTCATTTCCTTCTTAGAGAGGAAATGGGAAAAGCAACAATGTTCACCATAAACACTTATGAGTTAGGACATAAGGTTTAAACCTCATTATGTTTTCTGGCAGAATCATTATAATTGCTTTATGGATTACTGGAACGTTGCAGTGGCTTTTATTGCCATGATTACTGTTCTAATAACACCAAGTAAACAACTGTGGCATGAAATAAATTTGGAACAGCAGCACATAAAATATGAGACTGAAGATAGCCAGTTAAATATAGCTTTTCTTAATTAAAATTCACCCAATAGGAAGAAATCATGTGTTAAATAACATAGGGAAAGAAATTCTAAAAAGAATCTTTTTCCATTTTTATTACATAAATAATATAATATCTTTTATAATTATTACTCTGGGAAATAATGCTTTATGATTTGTTATAATCAGCTTCCCACGTATGCTTAATTTTATTTCTATCACGAGATTAAGTCTTTTTGGTAAGTTGTAGGATACAGAGACATTGGATTGTGCCAATGTGGTAATTTCTAATTATAAAAAACAAAATTAACCATTGACAAGGAAATCTAAGTGACCACGGACTCTGCACTAGGCTCTTACCTTTACAAACAGAGACGTGATCTTCTCAGAGGTGTTATAGTAATGAGAGATACTGTAGATCATTTTAATTGCGTTTATAAGAGTAGGAATAGTATCAATCATGGATATCTGGAAGACAGCACAAATCTTTTCAGGGCAACATATCAGAGTTAGCAAAATCCTAACAGGCTAATCACTCTGTCCTCATTAAAATAAAGTTTAGGTAAAGACTTTTGTTTAAATTTTAAAATATTACCTGACATACTATGTAACTATAACGCATTGAGGGGTAATTTCATCTTGATTATTTAGTCATATGCAGTTAATCAAATTTTGTCTCAATGCAAGAAACACTAATGTTCTGTTAGGGACAAGGAGATTGTGTTAGCAGTTAATTTTGTAATAAAACCAGGAACAAATGAAAGTTAAAAGATTTTTTTTTTAAAATCAGCCAATAATCCTTCCCACAGTTGTTATTAGTCTAGGATGTCAATTGCTATATTTAATGGGAAACGAAATATACAATAAATGTTTTTAAAATATAATGTATATCTTAGAAAACATAGGAAAATATATATATTTATGTAGAAAGAGATAAGTAGAAATAGACACGTATATATGCATGTATATGCATGTATACATTTTAGTTCAGTTCAGTCGCTTGTTGTGTCCGACTCTTTGTGACCCCATGAACCGCAGCACGCCAGGCCTCCCTGTCCATCACCAACTCCTGGAGTCCATCCAAACCCATGTCCATCGAGTCGGTGATGCCATCCTACCATCTCATCCTCTGTCATCCCCTTCTCCTCCTGCCCTCAATCTTTCCCAGCATCAAGGTCTTTTCCAGTGAGTCAGCTCTTCGCATCAGGTGGCCAAAGTATTGAAGTTTCAGCTTCAACATCAGTATATACATGTATGCATATACATGCACATATAATTTTCTTGAGAATAAAAAGAGGTTTTCTAAGACTTTTCCAACAAACTGCAATATTCATGAACCAAAATTCCAGTCATTTCAGCTAGTGTAAAAGGGTCATGAGTAGAAGACTAAGGAGGCGTAAATCTCGACTCACAGGGTCACTACTGTACAAGGGGTCACAGCACTTCTCAAGTGTATACAGATACTTGACATTGTCCTTCGCTTCATTAGCTGCATCAGTGATTCGAATATCCGTCTCCCGCCATGTCTACACACAATACAGGAAGGAAATTTTAACGCAGTTATTAATAGAAAAATTCCAACTAACAGCTGCATCATAAAAGTCATCACAAGTCCCAGGGGTCCACCTTTCAGTCTCCCCTGTGCCTCTTACATAGAACTTAATCCAGAGGGGCGAGGGGCACTGCCGCGCTGAAGAGCAATTAAACGTTTTTGACTAAATGTTTAAAGGTATCTCTTCCAAGCCTTCTCTCATGAAATCTCTTCAATAACTAGGACAGAGCATCGGGGGGCGGGGGGGGCGGGGAGCAGCACTTTCATTTACGCCTACATGATTTCTCATCCACAGCCTGCTGAATCCATTTTGCACCGCACTCTGACACTCCAGTGTTCTTGCCTGGAGAATCCCAGGGCCGGGGNTATAGCTGCCTTAATAAATCCTAATTTAAATGTATGAAATTTGCCTTTAAGTAAATGATGTATAGGAAATTCTTTTTTTGTTGTTTATGTTTTATTTTTGATATAAATTTATTTATTTTAATTGGAGGCTAATTACTTTACAATATTGTATTGGTTTTGCCATACATCAACATGAATCCACCACGGGTGTACACATGTTCCCCATCCTGAACCCCTCTCCATACACACCGAGGAAACCAGAATTGAAAGAGAAAATATTTTAACAATGTTCATCGCAGCACTATACCCCAATGTTCATCACAGCACTGTTTATAATAGCCAGGACATGGAAGCAACCTAGATGTCCATCAGCAGTCCATGGATAAGAAAGCTGTAGTACGTATACACAATGGAGTATTACTCAGCCATTAGAAAGAATACATTTGAATCAGTTCTAACGAGGTGGATGAAACTGGAGCCTAATATACAGAGTGAAGTAAGCCAGAAAGGAAATTCTTTTTTAATATTCATTTATTTATTTGGCTACACTGGGTCTTAGCTGTGGCACTTGGGACTTTCAGTTGCGGCTTGCAAATTCTTAGCTGTGGCATACAGGATCTAGTTCCCTAACCAGGGATTGAACCTGGGCCCCCTGCACTGGGAGTATGGTGTTTAAGCCACTGGACCATCAGGGAAGTCCCAGGAAATTCTTTTTGAGAGAAAAAAAGCTCACTGTTTTACATGCACACAGATACATACAATGTTATATCAATTTTCATTAATACATTGAATGTTAATTCCTCTTATTCAACAGATTTAAAGGAACCATCCTCTTAACTGCTTGCTTTAAGTGATTTTAAAATATTTCTGTGAAAGCAGTTTTAAATATTTAATGAATACAGTGGTAGTCTCCATGGAAAGGTATCTTGAGGGTAGAATTTTTGTGATCTTTGATAATTCAGGAGCTGTTGCCTCTTACCCGATGGATGTTCTCAGGGGTGATAGCTCTGGCAGGGTTGGTCCTGATGAAGAACACACACACCCCAGTAAGAGCAACATCTTTTCCCTCGGTCACGAACACCTTGGGTTTTTTCATCTTTCCAGAGACAGAATTTACTCCTCCTGAAGAGCCAAGTTGCCCTACAAATGCAAAGGATTTTAGTCCCACAAATGCTATACTATGTCCACGTGGTCACCTCTTAGAATGAGGCTTCCTTGTTAAAATATTGTCATGTTGACACATCCTGGTACCCTACAAGCTTCACCCCTTGGACCACCTCTAGCCTGAACCCTAAAGGAATCTCAAAGGATCTGCTTCATATAGTGATCATTTTGCAACAAAAATACTGAATCTCTGTGCTGTATACCTGAAATGAATCTAATATTGTAAATCAATTATACTTCAATAAAAAAAATAAAGAATGAAAAGTAAATAAAAGGATCTGCTTCATTCCAGACCACAAGTTCACTTCAAAATTGGTGCTCCAGGGAAAAACAGAAATGGAAGAAATAGGAATAAGAGAGTTCAGTCCAGAGCAAATTCTTGCCGGAGCTGCAGGTCATTCTTGATGGGGCCGGTGAGAAAGGGTGAGGGAGGAGACAGCATCTACTGGTAAATTTTGTGTGTCAGGGCCTCTGCTCAGTACCATGCGTGCATGCTAAGTCTTCAGTCATGTCCGACTCTGCAACCCTCTGAACTGCAGCCCTCCAGGCTCCTCTGTCCATGGGATTTTCCAGGCAAGAATACTGGAGTGGGTTGCTGTGCCATGATCTTCCTGAGCCAGGGATCGAACCCATGGCTCTTATGTCTCCTGGACTGGCAGGCAGGCTCTTCACCACTAGCATCACCTGGGAAGCCCTGGATGGAACCATGTGTACATTTTTAAAACAGCTTGCAACCTTGAGGACAGCTGTGACCCACCTCAAGTCACACACCAAGAGAGCCAAGATCCAAATCCAGTTATGACTACAGAACCTCTACGTCCTGTTGTTCTGATCCAGCTGGCCCTTCAGATCACCAGAGTCAGACAGGCACAGGGGAGGCAGGACAGAGAAGTGATGGCTGATGTGGGCTCCACAGTCAATCTCCCAGGGTTTCCACCTCTGGCTGCACATCCTAGCCATTTACGTGGAGCAAGTTAACTTCATCTTTTGTTCCTCTGACCTCATCTGAGCAAGGCCCAGAGAATTCCAGGTCAGCTAACTCACAACAGCTGCCAGCCAAGTAAAAACATTGCTGCTCCCTCTTCCCTCTTATCTCTGCCCTGACACACTCAGAAACTGTGGTTAACAGGATGTAGGTAGGGGGTGGAAGGTTGAGTTGAAGGAGAAACTCTCCCACTGCTCCTCTCCCACTGCAGATACTGACCCTCAGAGGCCTCTGCTGCAAGAGTGGGTGGGATGAGAGAAAAGGGGGAGGGCCAAGGGTGGAAACGGTTTAGCTTTAGATCAACTAGTTTTGATCAACCGAATATTTTTACTTTCTGAATTGAGGCTGTGTTTGTAATTGGACGCAACCATGGGAAATTTTATTCTTTTTTTTTCAATTGGGTTATAGTTGTACCTCCCCCACCACCACCCCCGAAACACACACCACACTCTGGCTCCAAATTCCTTCTAAGTTGCAGAGCAATACCAGAAGCACTTCATACTCTTCTTTCAGTCCAACATCTGATATGACAGAGTGATACCTTCCACCATCGCCAGCATTTCTAAGGAACCCACAAAGTACTCATTGCTCCAAATGACAGGAATTTAAATCTAGTCACCACCACATCTTCAAGGGACAATAAAGCATGCACAGTATATTTTCAAGATTTGCAAAGTAGTGGAATCCAGATCCTCTAAGAGAAATATTACACCTAGGTGTTGATTTGTTCACCATCAGATACTTTTTGAAGAAATAACATAGTTGTTCTTACCTTCTCCTTCAGACTCTCCTGTGCGCTGGCCAGGATGCTTACAAAGCCTTCCAGGGAGCCCAGGAACTCCTGCTGAAGGCTGGAGGCTTCCGGAAGGCCCTCGAGCTCACTCCAGCCATGGCCCGTGGCTTTGAGAGCGGGAATGAAGATGTCAGACAGCAAACGTCTCATGCTGTTGAGCAAACCCCCGTCTGCGGTGTCAAGCATGTTGAAGCTCACCTCCTGCAAAACAATGGGGAAAAACCTTTACTGTAAAAAGGATCTTCAACTGCAATCTAGCTACTGTCATTCGTAAAGGAAGACCTGCCAAATGAGGAAAGCAGGGACTTCCCTGGTAGTCCAGTGGCTAAGACTCCACGCTCCCAACACAGGGGGCCCAAGTTTGATCCCTGGTCAGGGAACTAGATCCCACACGCCACAGCTAAGACCCAGAGCAGCCAAACAAATAAACGAGCCGTGCTGTGCTTAGTCGCTCAGTCGTGTCCGACTCTGTGACCTCAGGGACTGTAGCCCACCAGGCTCCTCTGTCCATGGGATTTCCCAGGCAAGAATACTAGAGTGGGTTGCCATGCCCCCCCCTCCCCGCCCCAGGGCATCTTCCTGAACCAGGGATCGAACCCGGGTCTCCTGTCAATTCAGTAAATTATTATTCTGACCCCTAGTTAAGACATAAGCTTTGTACTCAATTGCAATCATTGAAATAAAAGCATGAAATAAGTAGAACACCAGAGGTTTACCAGTTAATCTGCTGTAAGCAGACAAGGCANGATCTTCCTGAACCAGGGATCGAACCAGGGTCTCCTGTCAATTCAGTAAATTATTATTCTGACCCCTAGTTAAGACATAAGCTTTGTACTCAATTGCAATCATTGAAATAAAAGCATGAAATAAGTAGAACACCAGAGGTTTACCAGTTAATCTGCTGTAAGCAGACAAGGCAACCGTTGAGGACAGAGGAGACTTGTACAGATGCTCTTTACTCTACACAGAAAATAAGGTACACGGTTGACCCTTGAGCAATGTGGGAGCTATGGGCTCCCAGCCTCCATGCAGTCAGAAAATCCAAGTGTAACATATACTCGGCCCTCCATATCCAAACTTCCTTACGCCTGGTTCTGTTTCCTCAGATTCAGCCAGGGACCATATAATACTGTAGTATGTCTACCGAGAAAATATCCATGTGTAAACCAACCTGGGCAGCTCAAACTTGTGCTGTTCAAGGGTATAGCTGCCTTAATAAATCCTAATTTAAATGTATGAAATTTGCCTTTAAGTAAATGATGTATAGGAAATTCTTTTTTTGTTGTTTATGTTTTATTTTTGATATAAATTTATTTATTTTCATTGGAGGCTAATTACTTTACAATATTGTATTGGTTTTGCCATACATCAACATGAATCCACCACGGGTGTACACATGTTCCCCATCCTGAACCCCTCTCCATACACACCGAGGAAACCAGAATTGAAAGAGAAAATATTTTAACAATGTTCATCGCAGCACTATACCCCAATGTTCATCACAGCACTGTTTATAATAGCCAGGACATGGAAACAACCTAGATGTCCATCAGCAGTCCATGGATAAGAAAGCTGTAGTACGTATACACAATGGAGTATTACTCAGCCATTAGAAAGAATACATTTGAATCAGTTCTAACGAGGTGGATGAAACTGGAGCCTAATATACAGAGTGAAGTAAGCCAGAAAGGAAATTCTTTTTTAATATTCATTTATTTATTTGGCTACACTGGGTCTTAGCTGTGGCACTTGGGACTTTCAGTTGCGGCTTGCAAATTCTTAGCTGTGGCATACAGGATCTAGTTCCCTAACCAGGGATTGAACCTGGGCCCCCTGCACTGAGAGTATGGTGTTTAAGCCACTGGACCATCAGGGAAGTCCCAGGAAATTCTTTTTGAGAGAAAAAAAGCTCACTGTTTTACATGCACACAGATACATACAATGTTATATCAATTTTCATTAATACATTGAATGTTAATTCTTCTTATTCAACAGATTTAAAGGAACCATCCTCTTAACTGCTTGCTTTAAGTGATTTTAAAATATTTCTGTGAAAGCAGTTTTAAATATTTAATGAATACAGTGGTAGTTTCCATGGGAAGGTATCTTGGGGGTAGAATTTTTGTGATCTTTGATAATTCAGGAGCTGTTGCCTCTTACCCGATGGATGTTCTCAGGGGTGATAGCTCTGGCAGGGTTGGTCCTGATGAAGAACACACACACCCCAGTAAGAGCAACATCTTTTCCCTCGGTCACGAACACCTTGGGTTTTTTCATCTTTCCAGAGACAGAATTTACTCCTCCTGAAGAGCCAAGTTGCCCTACAAATGCAAAGGATTTTAGTCCCACAAATGCTATACTATGTCCACGTGGTCACCTCTTAGAATGAGGCTTCCTTGTTAAAATATTGTCATGTTGACACATCCTGGTACCCTACAAGCTTCACCCCTTGGACCACCTCTAGCCTGAACCCTAAAGGAATCTCAAAGGATCTGCTTCATATAGTGATCATTTTGCAACAAAAATACTGAATCTCTGTGCTGTATACCTGAAATGAATCTAATATTGTAAATCAATTATACTTCAATAAAAAAAATAAAGAATGAAAAGTAAATAAAAGGATCTGCTTCATTCCAGACCACAAGTTCACTTCAAAATTGGTGCTCCAGGGAAAAACAGAAATGGAAGAAATAGGAATAAGAGAGTTCAGTCCAGAGCAAATTCTTGCCGGAGCTGCAGGTCATTCTTGATGGGGCCGGTGAGAAAGGGTGAGGGAGGAGACAGCATCTACTGGTAAATTTTGTGTGTCAGGGCCTCTGCTCAGTNGAAAGAGACACATGTACCCCAATGTTCATCACAGCACTGTTTATAATAGCCAGGACATGGAAACAACCTAGATGTCCATCAGCAGTCCATGGATAAGAAAGCTGTAGTACGTATACACAATGGAGTATTACTCAGCCATTAGAAAGAATACATTTGAATCAGTTCTAACGAGGTGGATGAAACTGGAGCCTAATATACAGAGTGAAGTAAGCCAGAAAGGAAATTCTTTTTTAATATTCATTTATTTATTTGGCTACACTGGGTCTTAGCTGTGGCACTTGGGACTTTCAGTTGCGGCTTGCAAATTCTTAGCTGTGGCATACAGGATCTAGTTCCCTAACCAGGGATTGAACCTGGGCCCCCTGCACTGGGAGTATGGTGTTTAAGCCACTGGACCATCAGGGAAGTCCCAGGAAATTCTTTTTGAGAGAAAAAAAGCTCACTGTTTTACATGCACACAGATACATACAATGTTATATCAATTTTCATTAATACATTGAATGTTAATTCTTCTTATTCAACAGATTTAAAGGAACCATCCTCTTAACTGCTTGCTTTAAGTGATTTTAAAATATTTCTGTGAAAGCAGTTTTAAATATTTAATGAATACAGTGGTAGTTTCCATGGGAAGGTATCTTGGGGGTAGAATTTTTGTGATCTTTGATAATTCAGGAGCTGTTGCCTCTTACCCGATGGATGTTCTCAGGGGTGATAGCTCTGGCAGGGTTGGTCCTGATGAAGAACACACACACCCCAGTAAGAGCAACATCTTTTCCCTCGGTCACGAACACCTTGGGTTTTTTCATCTTTCCAGAGACAGAATTTACTCCTCCTGAAGAGCCAAGTTGCCCTACAAATGCAAAGGATTTTAGTCCCACAAATGCTATACTATGTCCACGTGGTCACCTCTTAGAATGAGGCTTCCTTGTTAAAATATTGTCATGTTGACACATCCTGGTACCCTACAAGCTTCACCCCTTGGACCACCTCTAGCCTGAACCCTAAAGGAATCTCAAAGGATCTGCTTCATATAGTGATCATTTTGCAACAAAAATACTGAATCTCTGTGCTGTATACCTGAAATGAATCTAATATTGTAAATCAATTATACTTCAATAAAAAAAATAAAGAATGAAAAGTAAATAAAAGGATCTGCTTCATTCCAGACCACAAGTTCACTTCAAAATTGGTGCTCCAGGGAAAAACAGAAATGGAAGAAATAGGAATAAGAGAGTTCAGTCCAGAGCAAATTCTTGCCGGAGCTGCAGGTCATTCTTGATGGGGCCGGTGAGAAAGGGTGAGGGAGGAGACAGCATCTACTGGTAAATTTTGTGTGTCAGGGCCTCTGCTCAGTACCATGCGTGCATGCTAAGTCTTCAGTCATGTCCGACTCTGCAACCCTCTGAACTGCAGCCCTCCAGGCTCCTCTGTCCATGGGATTTTCCAGGCAAGAATACTGGAGTGGGTTGCTGTGCCATGATCTTCCTGAGCCAGGGATCGAACCCATGGCTCTTATGTCTCCTGGACTGGCAGGCAGGCTCTTCACCACTAGCATCACCTGGGAAGCCCTGGATGGAACCATGTGTACATTTTTAAAACAGCTTGCAACCTTGAGGACAGCTGTGACCCACCTCAAGTCACACACCAAGAGAGCCAAGATCCAAATCCAGTTATGACTACAGAACCTCTACGTCCTGTTGTTCTGATCCAGCTGGCCCTTCAGATCACCAGAGTCAGACAGGCGCAGGGGAGGCAGGACAGAAAAGTGATGGCTGATGTGGGCTCCACAGTCAATCTCCCAGGGTTTCCACCTCTGGCTGCACATCCTAGCCATTTACGTGGAGCAAGTTAACTTCATCTTTTGTTCCTCTGACCTCATCTGAGCAAGGCCCAGAGAATTCCAGGTCAGCTAACTCACAACAGCTGCCAGCCAAGTAAAAACATTGCTGCTCCCTCTTCCCTCTTATCTCTGCCCTGACACACTCAGAAACTGTGGTTAACAGGATGTAGGTAGGGGGTGGAAGGTTGAGTTGAAGGAGAAACTCTCCCACTGCTCCTCTCCCACTGCAGATACTGACCCTCAGAGGCCTCTGCTGCAAGAGTGGGTGGGATAAGAGGAAAGGGGGAGGGCGAAGGGTGGAAGAGGTTTAGCTTTAGATCAACTAGTTTTGATCAACCGAATATTTTTACTTTCTGAATTGAGGCTATGTTTGTAATTGGACGCAACCATGGGAAATTTTATTCTTTTTTTTTCAATTGGGTTATAGTTGCTTTACAATGATGGGTTGGTTTTTGTTGTACAATGAAGTGAATCAGTTATATGCATTCATATGCCCCTTCCCTCTTGAGCCTCCCTGCCACCCACCCATCCCCCTGTCTCTTATACACATCTAGATGTGTATAAGAGACAGCNCTCTGTACCATTTTTCCAGATTCCACATATATGCATTAATGTGTATTTGTCTTTTTCTTTCTGGCTTACTTCACTCTGTATTTTTATCTAAAAATATCCAGCAAAGTTCAAGGGGTTGTCTGAATTGCAATTTAAGTTCAATAGAAAAGCTGCTCCTACTGAAAAGGTTCAAAGGGAGAGTGGGAAACAAAAACAAGCTTGCACTTACGTTTGCATCCCCTGAACCCTCTGTGTTCAATGTAAAATTGACACACAAAGGCCAGCTTCACCCCATGCATAGTTCATGGGCGAAATTAACATTCACTCAGTTAACAACTGAGCTTATGCTTTGCAGTCTGAAACAGGACTCAAAATTTCTGTTTTGTTTTGATTTTTTTTTTTTACTCAAAATACAATGCCCTTTCTGACCACAAAATATAAAACAGATAATCTAAGGAAAATGCCAGTCACGTATGCATGCATAATTTCCTCAGTTTTTAAACAAAAAAGCATTGTCATATTCTATGCAAGAGCAACAACTATCTTCTCTTTCATCAAAAAGGTCACAAAGGGATTGCATATGATATTTTAATATAATCATAATATATTTATGTCCCTAGTTTGGCTTTAAAATTATATTAATTCATAAAAGTAGAAGGGGATATATCAATAGAATCCACATAGAGATTTGCAAGTTTATCTTAAGTGAAAATGACTAAACTTGTCATTCAATATTATTCATTTGAGTCACAGTCAGTAGAAAATAAACATGATGTGATATTTAACTTTAAAAAAAAAAAACTCCTGTTGTGTCTTGGCAATAATTCCTATGTTCAAAAGAAATAGAGAAAAACAGATGCCCAGTGGAAGTTCTAGAACATAATGGCTCAGAGTAAACTAACATGTAAGGAAAGGAAATCTCAAAATGTAAATGATTTTATCATTCTCTAGCTACCAGCACAGCCTGAAAAGGAAAACAAAATATCCCAACTGAAGTTAGAACAACCAGGCTACAGAGCCACCATTATCTGTCTTTTGCTTGAGGTAAAAACAGGACCTGTTTCACTGGGCCTCACCCCCAACTCCCCACGTGTCCCATCCCCCAAGATAAAAGTGCTCACAGTGGCCTCTGCTTCATGCATCCTTGGGTAAATCTAACAACACATTTCTGGGTTATGTGACATCAACTTTAAATACCTGTTTCCACTACCTCCACATCCTGATAGTAAAACATGAGGTGACGAAGACCTCCAGCAGCAAAAAGCTGATCAATTCTTTCAATCTGGGAAAAAGAAAAGGCAAGGTAATGGCTTTGTTCTGAATCAGAAACCAGGTTTAAATCAGCATTTATTGTCATCTTTCTTATTTGGGTAAGACTTCAGTTTACCTAAACCATATAGAGCACATTTCTTATAACATAAAAACCACAAAAGAATAAACATCTTACCACAGTAAAGGCTAAGAAGTGATCTGATGAATCGTAAAAGTATTTGCTACATCCACACATCTGAAAAGAGATTGTCCCTTAATATTGGCTAATTTCTTAAAGTGCTGAGCTGTTAAAGGCAGATATAGATATATTTAATTTTTCACCCAATTACAGATCCGAAAGAGAGACCACACCTTTCAGAATGCAGTCTAACACACTATAGAAAAATAACATTAAATTCCAATAACCTTGGAAAACCACCATGATGAGAACACATATGACTGTGGAATGCTCCACCGTCTAGCAACTTCGTCCCATCCATGAGGTTCTGTGTACATCTAGAGGTCTGCCAACTGGCCTGCTATGTGGCAGAATATAGAAGTATTAAATTCCAATAACCTTGGAAAACCACCATGATGAGAACACATATGACTGTGGAATGCTCCACCGTCTAGCAACTTCGTCCCATCCATGAGGTTCTGTGTACATCTAGAGGTCTGCCAACTGGCCTGCTACATGGCAGAATATGGATCAAGGTCAGGAACAAAAGAAACCAGATTCAGCTGCCAAACCAAAGTCTATGGCAGGGAACTATGGCACGATTCAATCTCCCAGGATAGAACAGGATAAACTCAAAAAAAAAAAAGATAAATCGGCAGCTGAGAGGAGATTCTGTTCTCTAACCTCAGATTCCAAAATGGCGCCCAAGCCCAGCTTCACTGGATGTAGAGAGACACAAACATCTCTGTCAGGATGATGGAACTCAAATGATGATTTTAACATGGAGAGCTGGAGAGCCCCAAGCTCATTCTGCCATCACCATCACCTGTACCGAGTCAGAATGGGGTCCTGTCCATGTTGAAACAGACACCCTTCCCTAAGGCCCAGCACAGACCCTGCCGTAGGACAACACGAACTGTGCCCTCCATAATCAAGCCAGTGGGAACGCGAATGCATCATACCTGACTCCCCTCAAGAATGGCATCCTCCACTTCAGTTTTGTTTAGATCCACACAGGAAGCTACAATCCCAAATAAGTAGTCATGTCTCCCATCCAGACGAGCCTGCTTGGCTTCCTTCTCTTCCTTCAGTCTTTGCTACAAAAAGGGAAGAAAAATGTTATGTGACAACTACTGTTCTCAAATGGATTCACTCTAATTCATTTTGTAATTTCATACTACCATTGCTTTGTCAAGTCTTAGGTATTCAGATATCACACAGCTTAATGGTACCACTTTTTATGTACTATCTTCTATTTTCAGAAATAATGTTACTTCTACTATGGAAATAAGATGTGCTCATTGTTTTGAAATTATGTAACACAGATAAGCCAAAAGAAGAAGCAAAAGTCACCTGCCAACCAGATAATATTACTGTTAACATTTTGTTCTAAATCTTTACAGACTTAATTTCACACATATATAAGCATTCAAAAGACCTTATATATAAGACAAACAGCAAAATTTTTTTAATTTATTTTTATTTTATTATTATTTTTTTAGAGCTTCCATTTTACTTTATTTTACTTTACAATACTCTATTGGTTTTGGCATACATTGACATGAATCTGCCATGGGTGTACACGAACTTCCAAACATGAACCCCCCTCCCACCTCCCACCCCACATCCCTAGGCCACTAAAGTAATACATATTCTTCTACACAATTCCCTATGTTTCTTGCTTGTCTAAAAGTTCATATCTGGTCTTGAAATTAATTTCTGAATAGCATTGCTTACTTTTATTTTACTTTACAGTACTCTATTGGTTTTGGCATACATTGACATGAATCTGCCATGGGTGTACACGAACTTCCAAACATGAACCCCCCTCCCACCTCCCACCCCACATCCCTAGGCCACTAAAGTAATACATATTCTTCTACACAATTCCCTATGTTTCTTGCTTGTCTAAAAGTTCATATCTGGTCTTGAAATTAATTTCTGAATAGCATTGCTTACTTTTTTACCTGTTGACTGTTAATCACAATAATAAACAAGTTTACTGTCACCAATGTTGCAGTTTGAAGCATATCTTTCCATGTGTGCTCTGTTTATACAAATATATACAAACATATATACAGATTTCTATTTACATTAGACGATAAACGTTTTTCAAGCATTTTTCCTTTAATACATCATAGACTTCTTTTTAGTTTAATGCAGACTATTCTAACTTGCTTAATAGATGCAAAATATTTAATAATATGGATAATTATTCAACCATTTCACCATCAATCAATATTCGACTTCCAATTAATCTTAAGTATGTGCCTTATCTTTAATGCTAACCAATAGCTCTCAATCCTTCTTGGTTTTAACAGTTGTTAAACCCCAAATATGTATGAGCACTACAGAGGCAAACACTACCCAGTGACCTCAAAAAACTAACAGACTGGTTTGCAGAATATGAGCAGAAAATGTAAATAGGACAAGCTGGCATTATGGTTGATTCAGGAGCATGAGGTTTATGCAAGGGCATTCATGAGTCTTCAGAGAAGGAACCAAAGGGAGAATTCCCCTGTAGCCCCGTGCTGAGGAGGGGTGGAAGGTACAGGAGAAGTTTCGGGAAGAGTTGACTTACGCCTAGAGTTGAAGGAGATCTGACCACACTACTTGGGACAGAGACATTTCTGCAGATTCAAAGGCCAAAAGGCATAAGAAAGCACAGCAACTCTGGAAAGCACAGGCAACCAGGATGGCTGAACTTGAACTAGAAAAACATAATGGGAAATGAGAGAGAAACCAAATCATAAAATATCTTTATGAGTCATGGAAGAAAGTATCAGCATTCTCTTAAGCCCATGGGGAATCACTGATGAGTTTCAAGTCAGGAGAGATGTTCACATGGAAGAAAGTATAGACATTCTCTTAAGTCCACAGGGAATCACTGATGAGTTTCAAGTCAGGAGAGATGTTCACATGGAAGCAAGTATAAGCATTCTCTTAAGCCCACGGGGAATCACTGATGAGTTTCAAGTCAGGAGAGGTGTTCAGCTGGCCATGCTGCATCAAAACGTCAGTCACTGGGACGGCAGCGTAAAAAGTGGATTGAAGTGATTTGCAAGTCTGGAGACAGGAAGGCCAGGCAGGGGGATGTGTTTGCAGAGCCTGAGACAGACAGTCCCCTCGGAATGTGCATCTGGAACCCGAGGGGAATTCGCACGGCCGAGACAGACACCGGTTCTCAGTACAGCAAAACAGACATTATGGGCCAGATCTTCCTTGCAATTGCATTTACAAGATGGCTTCAGCATCCCATAGCTCTTTTGCAATGTGATTGTGCCACTAACCGATCAAGAGGTAGTCTCTCTATCCCCTTCTTTTGAATCTGGCTGGACCTGGGACCAGTTTTCACCCAAAAAAAATATGGAAAGAAGTGAGAATGTAAAACTTCCTAGGCCAGTCCTGCAGAGACCTTCAGCTTCCGCCTTTGCATTTGCGAATACTCCCTCAGAATCCGGTTAGCACGCTATGAAATGTCCAGATCACACGGGGAGCCCAAATGGGAAAATCCAAGGCATTCTAGTCAACAGCTCAACAGATCTCCTAGTTCAGGGGTCCCCAACCTCTGGGCTGCCGGCCAGTACCTGCTGTCAGATCAGCAGCAGCATTAGAGTAGAAATAATAGGGCTTCCCTGGTTGGCTCAGGTGGTAAATAATCTGCCTGCAATGCAAGAGATCTGGGTTTGATCCCTGAGTCAGGAAGATACCCTGGAGAATGAAATGGTAACTCACTCCACTATTCTTGCCTGGGAAGCCCCATGGACAGAGGAGCCTGGAGGGTTACAGTCCTCGGGGTTGCAAAGAGTCGGACACTGAGCAACTAACACGTTCACTTTCAAAGTGCACGATAAATGTAATGCACTTGAATCATCCTGAAACCACCCCCGACCCCCACTCCTCAGTCTGTGGAAAAATTGTCTTCCACAAAATCGGTCCCTGGTGCCAAAAAAGTTGTGGACCACTGTTCTAACTGACACTCGAGCACCAATTTGCAAACTATCTTGGACATTCCAACCAAGTCAAGCCTACAGATGACTGCAACCTAGCTAATGACATGTGATACAGAAGAACCATCCAGCTGAGTCCAGCATCCCACAGACTCGAGAGACAAGAGATAGCTATTAAGAGATAATAGATAATTAATATCAGATAGTTAAGCCATTAAGTTCTGGTATGATTTGTTATGCACCATGAGGCAACAGAGTAATTCTTTTAGAATAATTTCATTAGTTGGACAGAAAACCAATGGATGCAGAACCACAGAAAAAAATGATTGGGAAAAGAGAAACATAAGGGACTAAATACAAACTACTCTTTCCAGAAACTTGACTATAAAGGAAAGAGATGTGATTACTAGTAGAAAAAGGAAAATTTAGAGTCGAAGGAGATTTTTTTTTAATTTTTTATTTTTACTTTATTTTGCTTTACAATACTGTATTGGTTTTGCCATACATTGACATGAATCCACCACGGGTGTACATGAGTTCCCAATCCTGAACCCCCCTCCCACCTCACACCCCATATCATCTCTCTGGATCATCCCCGTGCACCAGCCCCAAGCATCCTGTATCCTGCATCAAACCTGGACTGGCGATTCATTTCTTACATGATAGTATACGTTTCAATGCCATTCTCCCAAATCATCTCGCCCTCTCCCTCTCCTACAGAGTCCAAAAGTCTGTTCTAAACATCTGTGTCTCTTTTGCTGTCTCACATACAGGGTTATCATTACCATCTTTCTAAATTCCATGTATATGTGTTAGTACACTGTATTGGTGTTTTTCTTTCTGGCTTACTTCACTCTGTATAATAGGCTCCAGTTTCATCCACCTCATTAGAACTGCTTCAAATGTATTCTTTTTAATGGCTGAGTAATACTCCATTGTGTATATGTACCACAGCTTTCTTATCCATTCATCTGCTGATGGACATCTAGGTTGTTTCCATGTCCTGGCTATTATAAACAGTGCTGCGATGAACATTGGGTTACACATGTCTCTTTCAATTCTGGTTTCCTCGGTGTGTATGACCAGCAGTGGGATTGCTGGGTCATAAGGCAGTTCTATTTCCAGTTTTTTAAGGAATCTCCACACTATTCTCCATAGTGGCTGTACTAGTTTGCATTCCCACCAACAGTGTAAAAGGGTTCCCTTTTCTCCACACCCTCTCCAGCATTTATTGCTTGCAGACTTTTGGATCGCAGCCATTCTGACTGGTGTGAAGTGGTATCTCATTGTGGTCTTGATTTGCATTTCTCTGATAATGAGTGACGTTGAGCATCTTTTCATGTGTTTGTTAGCCATCCGTATGTCTTCTTTGGAGAAATGTCTATTTAGTTCTTTGGCCCATTTTTTGATTGGGTCGTTTATTTTTCTGGAATTGAGTTGCATAAGTTGCTTGTATATTTTTGAGATTAGTTGTTTGTCAGTTGCTTCATTTGCTATTATTTTCTCCCATTCAGAAGGCTGTCTTTTCACCCAAAGGAGAATTTTTTAAGATACAATAGAATTAATAAAAAATTAAGAGGAAAAAGTTGGGAATTTCGGGGTTATTGAAAGACTGTCACTAGACATATGCAATTTATATTCATCTGTCCAAAACTGAAGGAACTGCTTGAGAGACAAATTGGTTGGGGGTGGGGGTGAGGGTGCAGGGCAAGGTTTAGGTTCCAAAAAACAATCTACCTATCTTCTTGCCATTTCCCTAAAGAAAAGAACTGACACTGGTCTTAACCCAAAATGCACATTCCATAAACATCATATAGAAGTAAATTTAAATCTCTTTTCAGCTATGGCTAAAACCAGGAAAATGTCTGTTCTCTGACTGTTTTCCACATTCGAGGCAAGGAGGAATAAAAGACTTTTCTCAAAGTGATTTTCTGGGTTTATACTAAATGTCTCCAGCAGCGTGTAGGCACAGTGGGCACCCAGGGGAGCCAGGGACCCAGCAACAAATCAACTAGATGGCAAATGCTGGGCAGCCAAAAACACACTTGAAAACTAAAGAGCCAGTGAAGTCAGGACTGTAAACCAACTGAAGGCTTCCAAAGAATATAGAAGTTTCAGGATTCTGCCATGGCAACACATTATGCAACACATTATTCTATGACCTGATTTTACAAGATTCTAACGGAAAAAAAAAAAAAAAGAACATATTCTAGTGGAGGAAAGGAGAGTTTAGCCTCTAAAGCAGAACACTAGTTATTTTATTTTTACTTAAATATCACAGGGAAAAACTTCTAAAGTAGTTTTATATATAAAACCAAATTATCAATGTGTTTTTAAAGTAAATGTTTTCAGCATTCTATTTAAAAGCATGTTAAGCACTGAATATGTTCTTACATAACTAGCCTATCTCCTAATGGCAAGTAATGTGAAATAAACCCTAGTGCCATGTAGATGAAAGAGCACAGTGTTTATCAGTCTCAACTTTCATTGCCTTATACTAAGGTATCCTGGTACAATGAGGGATTTTTTTTCCTTTACTACCACAAAAAGTCAACAGTGTCAAATAAATATATGGTGATTGGATCAGCGTGTTGTCAGTCCCTAAACTTGAACCTGCAGCTTTCTGGCTGCCAAGAAAATGCAGGAGCAAGCAATCAGATGATTAGCTGGAGGTGGTTTGTTCTGTTGGCCTTTGGAACGTCTTGGAAACAGGATGACAAAGGCGAGAGGTAAACTACGGCATTTTTTTTTTAAAGGATCACATTAAAATTGTTTTCTTTGCCTGAGCAAGCTCCAACTGATAGAGGTGGGGAGGATGTGTCCAGAAACCTAGTCAATGTTTTAGGAAATCTAGAGCAATATTTAAAATATTTCTGCAAAAGCAAAGCTACAATGAAGTATCACCTCACACCAATTAGAATGGCCATCATCAAAAAATCTATAAACAATAAATGCTAGAGAGGATGTAGAGAAAAGGGAATTCTCCTATACTTTTGGTGGGAATGTAAACTGATACAACACTATAGAGAAGAGTATGGAGGTCCCTTAAAAAATTAAAAACAGAGCTACCGTATGATCCAGCAACCCCACTCCTGGGCATATATCTGGAAAAAGCTCTAACTCACAACGATACAAGCAGTTTGTTCATTGCACCACGGTTTTGCAATGGCCAAGACCTGAAAGCAAGCTATATGTTCATCAACAGATGAATGGATAAAGAAGATGTAATACATACATACAATGGAATATTACTCAGCTATGAAAAAGAATGAAGTAATGTCATTTGCAACAGCATGGATAGACCTAGAGACTGTCACAGTGAGATCAATAAGTCAGACAGAGAAAGACAAATATGATAATATCACTTATATGTAGACTCTAAGAAGACGATGCAAATCAACTCACTCGCAAAGCAGAAATGGAGTCACAGATGTAGAGAAAAAACTTATTGTCACTAGGGGGATAAAATGAGAGATTTGGGGTTGACATATACACATTACTATATATAAAACAGCTAACTAAGAAGGACCTACTTTACAGCACAGGGAACTCTACCCAATACTCTGTAATGACCTATATGGGAAAAGAATTTTTAAAAGAATAGATAGATGTATATGTATAAATGATTCACTTTGCTGTATGGAAAAAAAACACCAACACAACATTGTAAATCAACTATACTCCAATAAAAAAATAATAATGATAAGCAAGCCAAGGTTTGAAGAATAAAAATAAAATATTTCTGCAATAAGGACCTACTTTACAGCACAGGGAACTCTACCCAATACTCTGTAATGACCTATATGGGAAAAGAATTTTAAAAAGAATAGATATATGTATATGTATAAATGATTCACTTTGCTGTATGGAAAAAAAACACCAACACAACATTGTAAATCAACTGTACTCCAATAAAAAAAAATAATGATAAGCAAGCTAAGGTTTGGAGAATAAAAATAAAATATTTCTGCAATATTTCTGTAACTTGTGACAAATAATGTTACTACCATTTTGAAATGAAAGAGGGAGTAATGTACTCCCTCCCAAGAAACAAGTGCTGATTTCAAGGTAAAGTAATGTCACGTACACAAATAAGTGTCAGACTGGGCTCCAGCCCCGTGGTGCCCCCTAATTGTAAGACCTTGCATCTGTCTTTTAACCCTTCCAGACTTCAGGTTCTGCAACTCCAAAACTGAAGTGTAGGACTATGTGACAGCTAAGTCCCATTCCATCTCTTAATATTTGCATTACTTCTCACTGATTCAAAAATTAACACAGGGACTACCCTGGTGGTCCAGTGGTTAAGAATCTTCCCTGAAATGCAGGGGACTCAGGTTCAATCCCTGGTCCAGGAACTAAGATCCCACATGCCACAGGGCAACTACTGAGCTCTCAGGCCACAATTAGAGAATCCGTAGGCAGTAATGAAAGATCCCGCATGACACAAGGAAGACTCTGATAGAGTTAAAGAAATTAAAAAAAAAAAAAAAAAAAACGATGTGTGCTGTTAAAAAAAAAAAGGTAACACAGACAAGAGACTTAAGGGTGGGTTTTTTGTTTTTGTTTGTTTGGTTGGTTGGTTTGGGTTCTTGGGGTCTTTTTATCAGATCAGGAGAGGTCTGGGGTAGGACTTGAGATTTTAAAATGCAAATCCCAAAAAAGATCCAATGCCATGTGTCTTCATAATAAAGCTCTGTGACTTTTTCTCATGACAAACCCGTCCTTCCATTTTTTTTTTTTTTAATATACCAAGCTTTGCCTTTAAAGAACCAAAGCCCAGGTCTATATGTTCCTCTACATAAACAGTGCATGAACTACACCCATTTCATTTCGGCTTCAGGTTAGAATCCTCAGCTCCATGAGAAACTCTGTTGTTGTTCAGTTGCAAAGTCGTGTCCAATTCTTTGTGACCCCAGGGACTGCAGCATACCAGGCTCCTCTGTCCTCCACTATAAACTGAAGTTTGCTCCAATTCATGTCCACTGAGTCAGCGATGATATCTAACCGTCTCATCTGACTCAGAACAGACCTTGATGCTGGGAAAGACTGAAGGCAAAAGGAGAAGGAGGCAGCAGAGGGTGAGATGAGAAACCTTGCCCTTGTTTATAAAATGGAGATAAAAGTTCAAACTTGAAAGGTATTTGCAGAGATTAAATTGTCCAGTTCCTGTGTCTCAGCAAATGGTTAACTCCCCACTGGATCCTCACATCCAGAAGTGCCCAGGACTTAAGCTCCCTGCCTGTGTAGCCAATAGGCTGGACTCCGTGCATCCCCAAACTCATGGACAATTTCACCTTTATCCATGTCACACTCTTCACACCAGGTCCATAACTTATCCTTTCTACAGCCTTTATATATATATATATATATATAAAATATTGGAAAAAATGCTTTTCTGGAAGACACGATTAGCCCATCTGAATCTGAGAAAGAGATGTTTTAATGAAAGTCTGTTGCATATTTTTTAATGAATATATTTCCATTTTGTAGTCAAGTGTTTTGTTCTTTTATGCATATGTAAAGTCGCTCAGTCATGTCCGACTCTTTGCAACCCCATGGACTATACAGACCCTGGAATTCTCCAGGTCAGAATACTGGAATGGGTAGCCTTTCCCTTCTCCGAGGGATCTTCCCAACCCAGGGCTCAAACCCAGGTCACCTGCACTGAAGGCAGATTCTTTACTAGTTTAGGCACCAAGGAAGCCCAAGCTTATAGCAATGTAACAAACATAGCAAGAGAGAGTAAAACATAGATTTAAATCCCCACTGGAGAGTATCGTAAATAGCGAGGAGTCTATGAATTAAAACTGAAACTCCTTATCTTAAATCACCAGGGTAAATACCTCTGAGACCCATTTCACTTTGGCTCTCAATATCAGTCTCAAGCCCAGAGATAATTAATCACCTGATGAAGCAGTGCTGAAGAGGCCAAGGACATGGGTTTGATCGTCTTAGGCCAGTTAGCTTCACTTTATTCCATTTTCGCCAACTGTAGATGAATCAGGGCAAATCCATGAGCAGAAGGGAAAATTACTCAAAGTGTATGTCTAAGTAAAATGCCTGGGGTGGGAGGGAGGCCCAAGAGGGAAGGGATTTATGTATACAGATAGCTGATTCCCTTGATAGTCCTTTGGACAGCAAGGAAATCAAACTAGTCAATCCTAAAGGAAATCAACCCTGACTATTTATTGGAAGAACTGATGCTGAAGCTGAAGCTCCAATACTTTGGCCACCTGATGTGAAGAGCCAACTTACTGGAAAAGACCCTGATGCTGGGGAAGATTGAAGGCAAAAGGAGAAGGGGGAAGCAGAGGATGAGATGGTTGGATAGCATCATCAACTCAATGGACATAAATTCGAGCAAATTCCAGGAGATAGTGAAGGACAGGGAAGCCTGGCGTGCTGCAGTTCAAGGGGTCACAATGAGTCGGACATGACTTAGCAACTGAACAACAACAAGAGCTGATTCACTTTGTTGTACAATAGAAACTAGCACAACGTTGTAAAGCAATTATACTCCAATTTTAAAGATAAAATAAAATGCCCAGGTACTGGCAAAAATAAGTATTTATTTTTCCTTTTTGAAGGGAGAGATCCAAATGGCCCAGGCTGGTTTCACTCATTTGTGTGCCATGGTTTTAAGCTGATCCTTCCTATCTCCTAAAGGGTAAAATAAAATAAACATCACCTGAATCTCATCATTCCTACAAGAGGAGCAGCTCCACAGGGAGGGACGTTTTCTATTTTGATTTCCGCACCATCTCCAGTACCCAGAACAGCGCCTAGCACTTAGCAGAGCCTCAATTGCTATCTAATCAGGGGATGATTAACCAAGTTTATCATTCAAAAGTCACTCTCAAGTAATTAAGGGCGGGTGCAAATTATTCTAGCTCCATATGAGTCCATGGCAGGTGCAGAATTCAGTCAATAAGCTCCTGGGTCTTGCACGTTGTTATGACTTCAGCAGAAACCACTGCACGGAACTCCATCATTAGTATGGATAATGGCTCCCCCTCAATTCACAGCCACTATAACTAACCTCACTTAGCCTACATCCCATTCAAACATGCTGAATTACAGAAACAGACGGAAGCAGTTCTGCTTCTCATTTCTACAAATGAAAGAGCCCTCTCCAAGTTAACCCAATTTCCAAGTCTTGCAACAAAGAAAAGCCCCCCTTTTCTGTCTCCCAGCATTTTCACTATAACCCACAGGGCCCAGTTTCCTCGCTGGGAGAGGCTGCTCTGTGACGATGCCTCCTGGGCCATCCGAACCTGCTAGATTAATTGGCTGGAAGAACCGCAAGGGAGCAAGGCTCCACTCCCCACCACACTTCTGGCGTCTTAACTTCCCTTCCTCCCTTTTATGTCATTCTCCAGGCGAAGGACCACAGCTGCAGAGGAAGTGCTGCACCTCCTTCCCGCGTTAAGAGCACTTGAGCAGAGTGGTTCCTGGGAGGGAGAGACACTCCACGCTGACTAATCCACTCCCAGCAAGTGCTCCAGGGAAGCCCTCCTCTATTTAACAAGAGTTGCACTCCCCCTCCATCGCAAAGACCTAGCTAGCACTTCAGCAGAGAAGGTCCCATCAATTTTCTTCCCACCTGAGAGTTAGTTCTGGAACCTTGTGTATTGTTGCTGGAGTTTTCAGGGCCCCTAAATCTCCCCATTTACCAACTCCCTTAACCATCATTCTTTCCAAGCATATAGAAGATCCCACCTTACCTGTTGACGTATGTAGATTTTTCACCCAAGCCAACCCAAAATCTGCTTAGAGGCGTGTCCCCATCACCAACTTACCTCCTCTCCCCCAAGCATTCCATAATCCAAACTCTAACCCCAACTCAATGGACATGAGTTTGAGTAAACTCCAGGAGGTGGTGATGGACAGGGAGGCCTGGTGTGCTGCAGTCCATGGGATCGCAAAGTCGGACATGACTGAGCGACTGAACTGAACTGAGTCCATTTTCTACACCCCAAATGTCTGCACCTGACCAAGACTTAGTGACTTTATGGGATGGGCATGTAGCCACACCTACATTTAAAATGGGTAACCAACAAGGACCTACTGCAGAGCACAGGGAGCTCTGCTCAATGTTATGTGACAGCCTGGATGGGAGGGGGGTTGGGGAGAGAATGGATACATGTATGTATATAGCTGAGTCCCTTTGCTGTCCACCTGAACCTATCACAACATTGTTTGTTGATTGGCTATACCCTAATACAAAATAAAACATTTTCAAATTTTTTTTAAAGACTCAGCCTCCACATGCCCCTATATTCTTTCTTCCTCCAATCCTACAGAGGTTTTAGATCAAAATCAGGAATACCACTCTTGTACAATTTCGAGTCCCCTTGGGCAACAGAGGCCATAAAATTCAAGTAGTTTTCACTCACTTGCTAAAAAAAATACATATATAATGTCATCATTCACATTATCCATGGCCATGGGATTTCCCAGGCAAGACTACTGGAGTGGGTTGCCATTCCCTTCTCTAGGAGACCTTCCAGACCCAGCGATCGAACCTGGGTCTCTTGCAATGCAGGCAGATTCTTTACCACCTGAGCCACCAGGGAAGCCCCGTCTATGGCACAGGGCTGAAACCCCACAGCCTCCCTTATTCACCACAGTGAGCCAGAATGCTCAGAGCTGATGCCCATCAGAATCACCTGGAAGCTTTAAAATGCTCATTCCTTTGTCTCCCCAGAAACTCTGACCGCTCTTGTGCAAAGTGGTATTTCTGAAAAGCTCCCCTTATGATTACAGGGGTGGCCCAGCTTGAGAGCACTGTCTCAAAGGAAAGCATTTGATGATTTGATCATAAGTTACAAACACCACGAGGTTTTCACCTGAGTTAGGAACTTAGGAAAGTCCAAATGCATAAAGCTGGGATCCCTGTAATTCTAGATCTTTCCTTTCTCTCAGTATTTGAGTCATTCAAGAATGGATAGGAAGGACAGGTTTCAGCTCAACTCCACAAGGCCCAGAAGTGTTCTTCCCCACCGTACTGTGGAACCCAGTGGCAGGCACAAAGTAGGTGGTCAACTGATACTAGTGGAATGGGTGGATTCTGCACCTCAAGTCACATTCTCCCAGGGACTAGAGATGGTGTAGTGACTACATAGCCATGTCGAGCTGTGACTCCTTCAGATCTGGGAGCCTCCACCTAGGCATTAACAAGCAGCACCTGCCAGCTCCCCACAGCTACATCCTAGAAGAAGGGTCCCAACCTCCAGGATCTAACGTCCGATGATCTATGGTGGAGCTGATATAATAAAAATAGAAATAATGTGCACAATAAACATAATGAGTTTTGACTCATCCCCAAACCATTCCCCCTATCCCAAGCCGTGGAAAAACTGTCTTCCAGGAAATCTGTCCCGGGTGCTAAAAAGGTTGGGGACCGCTATGACCTAGAGCCATTCACCTCCCCAAATTCCAAGGAAACTGTTTTGATCTGTGCATGTGAAATGTGCTCACAGGACCAGACATGTCTGGGCCTGATTAAGAGAACACTGAAACCAGCTGGGCTATTTTGCCAAACAATAACGCCGACATCTTTTCAGCTTTCAAAAGGTATCTGAGAGCAAAGGTTCCTTTCTTGGCTTGGCTTCTACTGTGTACTCCCTGAGGAACAATGGCCCCTCCAGGGGAGTTTCTCAGCAGGCGAAGGAGGTGCCCTCTCTCCCCAACCAGTCTCTACCTCCCACCCCCTCAAGAATCACGCTTAGAGAAACCTAGCAATCCCAGGGAAGTCAGTGAGCAACAGTAATCCCCAGCATCAGGACGTAAGTGGAAAACACATATTTCAGCAGCAGTGAGAAAACTTGCCCCATTTCAAAACTAGGTATGCAATTAGATGAATTTAGGCCAAGAGGACTCTCATAAATCTTTCAAGTGTTTTTTTCTAAAGGTCGACAAATCCCAGTTTAATTTTAGGGAAAGAAAGAAAAACAAAATCTGTTGAGTCTGGAATTCATGTCCATGGTACGCTTGAAAGTAGGTATTAAGCATTCTTCATCTTTGAGAAAAGCCCAAAAAAGGGGGGGGGGGGGGGGTGCGGGCAGGTAAATATATAGAGAATTACTTCAAGTTTTTTCATTGAAAAGCATTTGTGTTTATTATACAACCAAAAGGATATATGATTTGACTTTTCTAAACCCAGAAAGCTTATGGTTTATTTGGCTACTTGCAGGTGTATTCTGAACACAGTCAATTATTATATTACAATAACCTAATGAGGGGTCGCGAACAGTCAGACACGACTGAGCGACTTCACTTTCACTTTTCACTTTCATGCATCGGAGAAGGAAATGGCAACCCACTCCAGTGTTCTTGCCTGGAGAATCCCAGGGATGGGGGAGCCTGGTGGGCTGCCGTCTATGGGGTCACACAGAGTCGGACACGACTGAAGCGATTTAGCAGCAGCAGCAGCAATGACAATATAGCATCACTACAGTAATAGCTGCAGACTAAGTTTAATATAGGAGCTAAATTTTGTATCTTAAGTGGTTTGGGAATCTTTGTCATTGATTATTTTAGGTGACAAAGGTATAACTTAATAAGCCATCAAATCAGTGCGCTAAACAGAAAATGTGTAATTACTTACATAATACACTGCATCATTATTAAGGTAATTCTGTTAATATCATATGTAAGGGGGGTTAACAGAACCAGCACCCCAAATGTACAGAAACTTCCAAAAAACTTAAGATATTCCTAAAAGGTAACTAGTACCAAGAAAGAATCCAATTCATTCATTATACTTGGGATTTTATCATCAATTTTAATTTTTGTGATTTGGTAGTGAAGCATGGAAAAGTAAAGAACAGGGAAAATATTCAGACATGTGAAACATTTAATTAATTCAATTTATTGAGAAAACATAAACTAAGGTGTATTATACCAGGTTCTGAGCCTAGCAAGCTGCAGTCCATGGGATCACAAAGAGTCAGACATGACTTAGCAACTGAACAACAGCAAGTACCAGGTTCTGTGTTAAGGGAAGGCTATTAGAGAAGGAGGAAGCCCCATCTAGTCATCCAGGAACTCACAGTAGACAAACACCATTTCACCACAGCGATCTGATGAGAGCTCGAGCGTCAGAGAGCTGAGAGGACCCAAGGAAGGGAGCCCCCACCTCCTCCTAAAGTGTCAGGGAGGCTTCTCAGAGAAGGTGGCACTTATACTTGGTCTTAAATAATAAGCGTTTGCAAGCCAACAAGTTCAAGGGCTTGGCTGAAAGATGTTGATCTTGGGAGAGATGCAATAGAATGGTGGGACTAGAGGAAAGAGGGTGGCTGGTGGCAGAAAATTTAGGAAAAACAGAGACAACGTTTCTGTGTTTTGCGGTGGAAGAGCAGAGCTACAAGGCTGGCTAGAATTATCCAGGATGGTAGGGGTGCATAAAAGATACAGCAATCAGGCCCTGAGGAAGCATGGGTCAATGTCGACAACAGAGTTCTGGAGAAACCTCAATTTTTTTCTGACATTAATCATCAATGGAAGAGGCTCCAAACACCTCTTTACACATCTGCCTGATCCAAAGCTGCTGAGTTGAGTCCTAGGCTAAGGGAAGCTCATTCTTCATCCTTGTAGCTCAAGGTCTGTGACTACATTTCCAGGCCCATAGAAGGCAACAGGGGACAGGGTAAGTGGTGGGGTGTCATTTTAAAGAAGCCTTAATAAATTCTTATCACCAACAAAAGCTTATGGGTCTAGGAAGAATGCAGTCACCAAGGCACCCTGAGTGGGTTTTTTTCATCAGGCAAGCAGCTTGAGAGTCCCTTCAACAGCAAGAAGATCAAACCAATCAATCCTAAAGGAAATTAACCCTGAATATTCATTGGAAGGACTGATGCTGAAGCTGAAGCTCCAATACTTTGGCCACCTAATGCGAAGAGGTGACTCAATGGAAAAGATCCTGATGCTGGGAAAGACTGAGGGCAGGAGAATAAAGGGGCAATGGAGGATGAGATGGTTGGATAGCATCACCCACTCAATGGACATGAGTTTGGGCAAAGTCCAGGAGAAAGTGAAGGACAGAGGAGCCTGGCTTGAATGCTAAATGTGCTGCAGTCCATGGGGGTTGCAAAGAGTCAGACACGACTTATCAACAGCAGCAACAAGCATCATCCCAAAGACGGAGACTGTATTTCTACAAGAAGCCATAGTCTAGGTGGCAAGGTGCAGAAAAGCCTAAAGATGAAACTCCTTTTTAATTTTAAATTTGAAGTAACATATAGCCTTATGCACGATCCAAAAATTAGTAGATAAACATGTTTCTCACAGATTCATCAGAACACAATTTTGAACTTTTTTAGGAATTTTTGCACACAGGTGCAAGAGATGATGTTCTAAGACATGTGCAAGCTCACAGACAGCAGCTGCTTACCATTAAAACTCGGGTGACACTCTGCTTCCAGAGCTGTCGCCTGCCGCTCCTAAACATCCCAGCAATCTGTTCAGCTTATAGACTCTTCCAGAATAATCTTCTAGCTCCTGGGAGACCAACTCATCATCCAACAGGTTTTCAGATGAAAAGTCTTTTGGAGGACCAGAAGTTCAACATGTTTACATGTCCACCTTGCATGTATTAGGCACCATAAACATGGAATAAAAATTAAAACCTATACTTGAATTCAAGTTTTCCTTCTAGAGGCTCTCCGCCTTGGCCTCTCCTCTCTTGCAAAGCCCTGCGTTGTTAGGGCAATACTGTTTACACGCTATACAGTTGAACCGTGTCTCCCACTCATACTTATCAACCTATCAACGCATTTGAACAGCTGGGTTGCAACACAACCTCTGATGTTCATTTAATTCTAGACACTGCCCAGCAGTAAGCTTGAAGTCAACAGGATATCAGAATCATTTCTTTGAACAGTGAGTAACTTTAAACCGTATCGAAACAGAAAACAGAGAAACCACAGCTCCGAATCAGTTGCGCAAGACATTCAGTCCATCTTTGTCTAAACAACTTTTGTGTGCTCGATTAACTGCCAGGCTTGTGACTAATTGTGACTGTCGGGTAGGCTAATTGTAACTCAATGGAGCCATTTTCTTCCCATAAAAAACAAGCCTACTTCATATGCAAATAGCAAATGATGTCCATAAATTACTTGCGCTCACAGAGCTGTACTTACAAATAAACCAAGGTTATTTATTCTCTGTGACTAAAGATCTTGATCACCTTGCTGTAAAGACATGATGGGGAATCACAGCCAGTGTGATCTGAGAAGACCAGTAGGGATGCTGTCTCTCACCAAGATGAATAAACGGCAGGACATTTAAGGTTGGACATGTTGAATCCAGGTTTTAGTCCTTGAGGTTCAAGTTTCAGGAACTCAAATCCAATCAGGTCATCCAAGGATTGATCAGGAACCAGAGGACCCATCCCACCAAGATCCTGCTAATTAATCTCACAGGAGACCCATTTGAAAGCCAGGATGCTAATTTGGTATTGACACCTACTGCTAATTTGCATGTCAACTTGGTACCTGAACTTGGGAGATTCAAGTTGTCTCCTGTTGGAGACATTAGGGAAGGGCCTCCATACATAGCTTCCCAAGTAGCACAGTGGTAAAGAATCCACCTGCAAGGCAGGAGACGAAAAAGACACAGGTTCGATCCCTACATTGGAAAAATCCCCTGGAGAAGGAAATGGCAACCCACTCCAGTATTCTTGTTGGGAAAATTCTATGGACAGAGGAGCCTGGAAGGCTACAGTCCATGGGGCTGCAAAGAGTTTGACACAACTGAGCGACCAAGCACTGATTTCATTCCATACAGAGAGTTAACAGAGAGAGAGCACTTAGACCTAAATACTGTTTGGTAAGCAAAGCACTAGAGACTTCTCTGGTGGTCCAGTGGCTAACATTCCACCTCCCAATGCAGGGTACTGGGGTTCCCTCTCTGGTCAGGGAACTAGATCCTGTATGCCTCAACCAAGAATTGGCATGCTGCAGCAAAGACTGAGGATCCTGCATGCTGCCAAATCAATAAGTAAATGTTTTTTAGAAGAAACACATACACACAAAACACAGGAAGTTATAGTTGGTTTGGGGGATAGTTTTTCAGTCAACCTCTGGGTATAGGCAAGCAACTGGTTTTTGTTCTAACCATGAATGAAGACGGTATCTAGACTAGCCCTCATTCTCCTCTGTGCCAGGTTGAAAGGTCACCAGCAAATCGCAGTATTTTCTCATTCTCCTGGCTCAGCATCTCCGTCCCAAGGATCCTCTGTCAACACATGACCTCAGGACAGAGGAGACAATTCACTATGTCACCGTTTATCTTTCATTAGTTACATTGAAATCGCAGCTTCCCTAATGGTATTTTAGGCACATCATCATTTCATCAGCAGCTCATTTATTAATACAACAGTCTCTCTTGGGAAGAGTTACTTTCTCGGAAGATTTCCACAGATGGCTGATGGCATTCATCCTGGGTTTGGCAGGCATCACCATGGCTCTCTCGAGGCTCCGCAGTAAACTGCAAAGTCTTCCAACCTCTGGGGCTGAATTTCAGCAAAGACAGTAGATGTCTTAAGGAATGCCCTTGAGTGAAGGAGGCTCACTGAGAATTTTCATCAAGCAGCACAAATGAGGGGCTTCAGTCGGTAAAGAATCCGCCTGCAATGCAAGAGACCGGGATTTGATCCCTGGGTCGAGAGGAACCCCTGCAGAAGAAAATGGCAACTCACTTCAGCATTTTTGCCTGGGAAATCCCATGGACAGAGGGGCCTGGAGGGCTGCAGTCCATGAGGTCTCGAGTTCAGTCCACTCGCTCAGTCATGTCCGACCAAAGAGTCAAGTCACTCTTTGCAACCCTACGGACTGCAGCATGCCAGGCTTCGCTGTCCATCACGTACTCCTGGAGCTTACTCAAACTTCACGTCCACTGAGTTGGTGATGCCATCCAACCATCTCATCCACTGTCGTCCCCTTAACCTCCCACCTTCAATCATTCCCAGCACCAGGGTCTTTTCAAATGAGTCATTTCTTCACATCAG
>SJYX01020576.1:0-38555 GCA_006410675.1 Oreotragus oreotragus | reverse complement strand
ACGACCGAGGATGAGATGGCTGGATGGCATCACGGACTCGATGGACGTGAGTCTGAGTGAACTCCGGGAGATGGTGATGGACAGGGAGGCCTGGCGTGCTGCAATTCATGGGGTCACAAAGAGTCGGACACGACTGAGTGACTGAACTGAACTGAGGTGAAGTCAGTCAGACAGACAAAGACAAATAGCATATGATATCACTAATATGTGGAATCTAAACAAGTGGTACAAGTGGAGCTCATTTACAAACAGAAATAGACTCACAGACAGAAAACCAAACTTACAGTTACCAGAGGGGGAGGGGAGATGGCTAAACTAGGAGTCTGGAATTAAAATAAATATGCTGCTATATACAAAACAGGTAACCATCAAGGACCTGTGGCAGCACAGGTGACCACACTCAGTATCTTATAATCCCCTATAAGGGAAAAGAGACTAACAGAGACCAGATAGATACGTAGATGTGTAATGAATCACTTTGCTGTTCACCTGAAACACAACATTGTAAATCAACTCTATTTCAATAAAAACTTTTTAAAAAATTAAGCTGTAGTGCTTTTTAAGATTCTCCTCCCAAACCTAAACACAAGCTCAGGGGCTCCAAATGAAGATATGAAGATCAAATTTTAGGTGCAAATCACAGAACTCATAGTAGAAAAGTCCACCCAATATTCTGCTCTTCCGTCAGCTACTTAACCTGGTTCTAATTTTTTCATATTAGTCCCTTTCGGACCATATTGCCTCATTCAGTTACCCCATTCGCTCTTTATTTAAGACCAAAATTTTGGCACTATTTCACACACCATTGAGAAAAACAACACTTCTTTAATTAGCATCTCGTTTGTAGTTATAATCTAAAAGATAAGCAACAGCTTGGGAATGATCCTATGCCTTAATTACACGTTCTTTCCGAAATCCAAGGTCCAAACAATAAGACAAGTATTAACTGGAGAGATGTGGAAAGAATTCTTATTTCTTTAATAATTATTGTGTATCTATTTATGCTTTTTAGCTGTGCTGGTCTCCACTGCTGCATGCGCTTTTCTCTAGGTGTATCCTATGCCTTAATTACACGTTCTTTCCGAAATCCAAGGTCCAAACAATAAGACAAGTATTAACTGGAGAGATGTGGAAAGAATTCTTATTTCTTTAATAATTATTGTGTATCTATTTATGCTTTTTAGCTGTGCTGGTCTCCACTGCTGCATGCGCTTTTCTCTAGGTGTGGAGAGCGGGAGCTACTCTCTAGCTTGGGTGGGGGGGGGGCTTCTCATCGCTGTGGCCTCCCTTGGGCGTGGGCTTCAGTACTTGCAGCACGTGGGCTCAGCCTTTGTGGTGCCCAGGCTTGGTTGCTCCAAGGCATGTGGGATATTCTTGGGTCAAGAATCAAACCCGCATCTCGTGCATTGGCAGGCGGATTCTTTCCCACTGAGCCACCAGGCAAGAACGTGATGGTTCTTGCTTTGTGAAAGCTGTAGATACAAATGATCTTGACCTTAATGTTACCTGTTTGTTGCTACTGTTCCACCCATGGGCTTTCTCAGGCACTTAGGTATGATCCTTTCCCCAAACATAAAGCAACAGAAACACCAACTCATATTCCATCTCTTTTAGTTCTGATTTAGTTTATCAGGTATTTATTTAGAAGGAAACTATCTTTCTTACATAAGTCTGATAATGAAGATGCCAAGATCTGGTTCTGAAAATGACAATGTCAAGGACTGGTGAATAACACTGAGACATGAGTGTTAGTTCCACACTCCCCCATCCACCAGCTCCCGCTGATTCCCACCAACAGACACGCACAGCCCTGCAGGAAGCCAACGTCACAGCAGCAGAAATGAGGGTCAGGGGAGGACCATTTTGAGGCTGCTCTGCCATTACCATAGCTGTGCTTATTTAGCAGGGAAAGAAGAAAGTAGAGAGACAGGTTCACGAACAAACATCAAAATTCTTACAGAATCCTGCATCTCTCTGCTTTTCTCTTGTGCTAAAATGTCATGAAATGGTAATCTCAAAATCTTGTCCCTTTCCTCCAGAGAATAAAGTCAGTCAAATGGCATTCAGTGTAAAAATCAAATCCTATTATTAGGGATGTTTTGTTGATTCACTCAAGAGACATTTTCTAAAAGCAACAAAGAACAACATCCCAGGCTTCTAATATCACCCCTTCAGAAGCACATTACTTAGCCATCATCATGGGGAACTTCCCGGTGTATGATAGCATGACTTTGAAAACCCTTTTAATATGATATTTAAGGGAACCTTGCCTGGAGAATTCCATGGACAGAGGAGCCTAGCAGGCTACAGTCCATGGGGTTGCCAACAGTCGGACATGCTAANAACTTCCCGGTGTATGATAGCATGACTTTGAAAACCCTTTTAATATGATATTTAAGGGAACCTTGCCTGGAGAATTCCATGGACAGAGGAGCCTAGCAGGCTACAGTCCATGGGGTTGCCAACAGTCGGACATGCTAATGCTGCTAAGTCGCTTCAGTTGTGTCTGACTCTGTGCAACCCCAGAGATGGCAGTCCACCGGGCTCCCCTGTCCCTAGGATTCTCCAGGCAAGAACACTGGAGTGGGTTGCCATTTCCTTCCTGAGCGACTAACACTGTCATAAATACAAACCCACAAAAATAACCAAGACATATTTATAAACTTGGAGGTTAAGACTCACACCCATGTCAAGGGGTCTGGTAGTAAAGTGATGCATTGATTCACAAGACAGAAAAACTTTTGATTACAAGAATGTGATCAGATACAGAAAATCTATTTATCTGAAACCAAGTAGTGATTTCTAGAAAGAATGTTCTGTCTCTCTTTGAAAAGGTTAATGATAAACTTGGGGAGATATCAAAGAAAGATATGTCCAGTCAGAGCTAAGAATGATCACTTCAGAAAGAGAGCAGCTGATGGAAGGTCAGAGTTCCAGGGGAGGCTCAGATGCTTTGCTTTTGGTGACCTCTGACCTCCACCAATACCACTGCAAACTCTCAGGTCAGGGATGGATCTGTCCACATCACAGCTATATTTCTGGATCTTTGCACTGCTCATTAAGTGAATGAAGAACAGTCCCATCTATAACCTCATCCAGGAGCTAACTAAGTCTTTAAACCCCAAATAACCTACAGTTACAAATGAGTTACTTTGCTACCAAGAAAGCAAAATTTATTTTGCCAAAGAAAGACAAAAATAACCCAATTTATTTACCTGCTCATGTTTATTAAATTTCATCTTTCTTAAAGACTGTAACATAACTCGTAATAAATGTCATTACTGCCTATAGATTTCACAAGGCAAATCTCAAACCCTGCTATTTCCTTCAACAACAAAAATTCGAAAACATCATTTCAGAGAGGAAACATAAACTTCATTATTGCATACATAAAGAAGATATTCCAGCCATTAAATGGAATGAATCAGAGTCAGTTTTCGTGAGGTGGATGAACCCAAAGCCTATTATACAGAGTGAAGTAAGTCAGAAAAACGACATAAATTCATGCACACAGATGGAATCTAGAAAAAAGGTACTGATCAACCTATTTTGGGGGCAGCAAGAGAGATTCAGACATAGAGAACAGACTTATGGACACAGTGGGACAAATTGAGAGAGTAACACTGAAACAGACACATTACCACATGTGAAACAGACAGCCAGTGGGCATTTGCTGTAAGAAGCAGGGAGCTCAGCTGAGTGCTCTGTAACAACCTAGACGGGTGCGATGGGATGAGAGGTGGGAGGGAGGTTCAAAGGGAGGGGACACACATATACCTATGGCTGATTCATGGTGACGTATGGCAGAATCCAACACAACACTGTAAAGCAATTATCCTCCAATTTAAAAAGAAATTAGACTGGCGATTCATTTCTTGCATGATAGTATACATATTTCAATGCTATTCTCCCAAATCATCCCACCNTCTTCTTAATATCTTCTGCTTCTGTTAGGTCCATACCATTTCTGTCCTTTATCGAGCCCATCTTTGCATGAAATGTTCCCTTGGTATCTCTAATTTTCTTGAAGAGATCTCTAGTCTTTCACATTCTGTTGTTTTCCTCTATTTCTTGGCATTGATCACTGAAGAAGGCTTTCTTATCTCTTCTTGCTATTCTTTGGAACTCTGCATTCAGATGCTTATATCTTTCCTTTTCACCTTGGCTTTTTGCTTCTCTTCTTTTCACAGCTATTTGTAAGACCTCGTCAGACAGCCATTTTGCTTTTTTGCATTTCTTTTCCATGGGGACGGTCTTGATCCCTGTCTCCTGTACAGTGTCACGAACCTCATTCCATAGTTCATCAGGCACTCCATCTATCAGATCTAGGCCCTTAAATCTATTTCTCACTTCCACTGTATAATCATAAGGGATTTGATTTAGGTCATACCTGAATGGTCTAGCAGTTTTTCCTACTTTCTTCAATTTGAGTAGAGTTGATTAACTATGTTGTGTTATTGGTAGTTTCACGTGTACAGCTAAGTGATTCAGTTAGACATAAACATGTCTATTCTTTTTCAAATTCTTTTCCCATTTAATTTATTACAAAGTATTGGGCAGAGTTCCCTATGCTATGCAGTAGGTCCATATTAGCTATCCATTTTAAATACAGCAGTGTGCACATGTCAGTCTCCCAACCTGTCCCTCCCTCTACCCTTCCCCCCTAGTAACCATGAGTTTGTTCTCTGTTAGTCTGTTTACTGTTTTGTATATATCTGTTTGTATCATTTTTTAAACATTCTGCACATAAGCGATACCTTATGATATTTGTCTTTCTCTGTCTGACTCACTTATTTTGATCACCTCCAGGTCCATCATTGTTGCTGCAGATGGCGTTATTTCATTCTTTTTAATGACTGAGTTATATTCCTATATATATATATATGTATATATATATATTTATGGCACATCTTTGTTCACTCATCTCTTGATGGCCTTTTAGGTTGCTTTCACGTCCTGGCTATTGTAAATGCTGCTGCAATGAACATCGCAGTACACATATCCTTTTGAACCACGTTTTTTTTGTGATACATGCTCAGGCGTGGGATTGCTGGGTTATAAGGTAGCTCTGTCTTTAGTTTTCTTAAGAACTCTCCATACTGTTTTCCACAGTGGCTGCACCAAGTTACATTCCCACTGACAGTATGAGAGAGTTGCCTTTTCTCCCTGCCCTTGCTTGTATTTATTGTTTGTAGACTTTGATGTTGCCAGGAGTCGTACGCGACTGAGAGACTTCACTTTCACTTTTAACTTTCATGAATTGGAGAAGGAACTGGCAACCCACTCCAGTGTTCTTGCCTGGAGAATCCTAGGGAAAGGGGAGCCTGGTGGGCTGCCGTCTGTGGGGTCACACAGAGTCGGATATGACTGAAGTGACTTAGCAACAGCAGCAGACTTTGATGAAGGTCAGTCTGGCAAGTGTGAGGTGATATATCATTATAGTTTTGATTTGTTTTTCTCTTATAATAATTAGCGATGTTGAACATGTGCCTCTTGGCCATCTGTATGTCTTCTCTGGAGAAATATCTATTCTTGTCTTCTGCCTAGTTTTTTGATTTGATTGCTTGTTTTTTTTTTTTTTTTTTAAATATTGAGCTTCAGTGAATTGTTTGCAAATTTTGGTAAAGTGCTATATTCTAAAATAAAACTTGTGACCCGGCGTATCCATCAGATGAATTTTACTTGCATGAATAATACATGAGTGATTGCCAGACTGAGTGAAAAACCACAGACGTTTCCCCTCAAAAATATTTATACATTTTTAACTATCATATTTAATGGTTATTGTTTTTCTCATTCACTTTAACTGACTTCATGGCACAGCTAAAGTTGGCCAAGAAAAGTACAGTACTTTCTCACAGGTTTGACCTGCTGAACATTAATGGTGGTATCTGTTTATGGAAACTACAAGTTGGCAGCATTTTACAATGAGGTTGGGAGGAAGGGTGCTAACGTTGAAAGACTGACCTTTAATTCTCAAGCTATCAGCTCTCCATTTATCTGCCTCTACCTCCATCAGACTCATAGAGCTCTTTATCTTTTGAATGCATTATTTTATTCTTACAAAAATGAACTCCATTTAAATAAACTTGAGGCAACTCAGACCACTTGATTTTTGAGTAATCTGTTCAATAGACCTGTAAATTAAAATTTATAGGGAAACTCAAACCTCACTGTGAAAACCTTAGAATAAAATATCTCTTTCCAAACCAGAATTTGTAGTGGAAGAGCTTATTTTAAATAGATTTTTACTTTGAGACTCCTCGACACCTTTCAAATACATAACAGATTTCTAAAAATGTATTGAGCAATGTAACTGTGAATGGTGTATATGAGCTACTTTCTATTATTCATGTGAGTTGTAAATTTAATATGAAAAATTCAATAGAACTAAAATATTTATGCCATTAAGCAATCATCCAACTATCCCTATGAAGCTAGCATATCAGAAAGTATATTTTGAAAACTTGGCACAAAAATGCATCTTTCAACTTTTTAGTTTGAGCAAAGGGGACCATAGAACTTTTGGGAAAGAGCAGATGAGATTTTGTGGTAACACCAGAGTATCAATATGATTCGAGTATAGAACATTGAACATGGAGGCAGCAATCTTATTTTTTTATTGGAATGTAAATGCTTTGCATTTTGTGTTAGTTTCTGCTGTACGATCAAGTGAATCAGTCATACGCATACATACATCCCTTCCCTCTTGGAGCTCCCTCCCACAGCCTCATCTCACCTCTCTAGATCATCACAGAACACCTTGCTGAACGTGTGCTTATAGCAGCTTCTCACCAACTATCTATTTAACACACGGTGGTGTATATATGTTCATCCTAATCTCTCTCTCTCTTCATCCCACCCTACCCCACCCTGCACCATGCCCACATGTCCATTCTCTATGTCTGCATCTCTCTTCCTGCCTTGAAAATAGGTTAATCTGTACCATTTTTTCTAGATTCTACATATATAGTAATCTTACTTTAGATTCAACCTTGGGCACCAGTGTTACTTAACGTGAGCCTTTCTGTGACTCTTCTAGGAGTGCTTGTTCCTTTTGTTTATTTTATTTATTTGTTTTTCCCCAACCAAGCATGCTGACTGAGGACACAGTATGCTGCTGGCACTATTAACGAGGTCTTGGAGACACAAAGTTCCTTCCATCGTATCCTAATGGGGAGGGGGTGGTGTGAAAACAGATTGATATATAGTGGAAGCTTTCTTCTGATTACTCTTATTTTCTCAGTAAAAGAGGAAACATGGTTATCAACTGAGATTAAGGATGGTGAGGAGGTAAGGAGGGGTTGAAGGGGAGAGGAGGAGGAGGAGGTATGAAACAGTTGTGTAGAGAGTGGAGCAGTGAGTGGCTGAGGTTAAATTCAGCAGGTTTTCAGTGCAGCACTAAGGTCCACGTGAGACTTGTGGTCATACACTTCATTAGTATCTATGAGCATGATTATGTGTTTACTCCACCCTAGAATAGTCAAAGGTGTGTAGATGGTGAAGTAGGTGAGTTGGATCCAACCAGAGTTGGGATTTGGTTAGGTGAGCAAGATGGAAAGAATCAGGGGGCTCAAGGATCAGGGGGAAGGGATCAGGAGCTGAGGATATTTGCAACAGAGTAGGTTGAAGGTGTTTGCCAAAATTCAAAGCAATACTTAGATAATAAAAGCTTGGCTGGGGATATAGATAATAGTATTTTAAATGCAGAACAAACAAGTGAATCCACACATAGGAAAGCCAGGATATAACTTTTAAAAAATATTTCTAGAACAAGGCCATTTTACCTTTTTTAATGTGGAAAAGGGGCAGTGATTGGAACAAAGGCCCATATCTTTTAAGAATGTGACAAAAGTGATTGGAATTGGTATCAGTCTCCTTCGGCTTATATAGGTATTTTTACCAAGAAACTCAGACATATAGGTCAAAAACCTGAGTAAATTGGCTAACTGAATTGTACTTCTAAGTTGAATCTGGAGTGGTAACTAGAGTGTAATGGCAGCCAACTAATTTGAGAGTAGCACTTCCTCATAATGAATCCTATGATCACCAAAACTTCATTCTAGATGAATTTCTGCCTTTAAAATGAATGGTACCGAGTGATGTCAACTTATATATACATGATGGGTGGTAGCAGAAACTATTGAAGGGAAGAAACCAGTCTTGATGAAGCAGTTACTGTGTGTCAGGAGCTTTGTATTCTTTATAGCTCATTCCTACAATTCTGAAAATTAGTGTTATTATCTCCATTTTACTGTTGAAGATTCTGCCACTCAAAGTCTGACTGATTTTCAATCCAATGTTCTCTCTATTGGACCATGCTGCCTTATCCCTTTCCAGTGGATACTTATTGGGGTTTGGCCACCTTAAACCCCCTGCTCTCCTTTTTCCCTACAAAGATGAAGCACAGGTTGAGAACAGTCTGATTCTGACAAGACTGTACTGTTTTGAATCAACAGAATTTACTGATGATAATTCAAGGGGGGAAAAGTGTTTTTGTTATCTTTTGTTTCGGATACTGAGGTCCTGGAACTGTTGCTCAGATTATTAGTCAGTGGTACCTGATACATCATTTATAATAATACAAAGGGGAAAAATGACAGCCAAGAAATCCATTCTGTTGATTATCCATATGTGTTCTAAAAGCGATGGTTCAGATCTCTGCCCATTTATATAGTACAGTATTTTCAAACAGATTCAAAAACTGCCAAGACACTTAACAGTGTGAAATATCCTGTGCCAAATAGTTATGGCATCTTTGTGCCAATAATTGAGACAAAAAAAGTTCCTGTAGAATGAAAATAACAGCAAAAATAGCAGCCTTCCCCTTGTAGGAAGCCAATGGTTTTCTTTAGAGAGGAAACAACAGATGAAATATGAGTAATTATACCATGTAGTCTCTTTGGCCAAGAGTATAATTGTTTACCTAAGCTTTTTTCTTATAGATTAGAATCTTGTGTTGCAGTCTAGTAGATTGATTGAACTGCCTCTGTGACTTCCTTTTATTTTTAAGATTAGGCAGTCCATGACAAAGAGGTTAATTGCAACCCAATAGAGCTAAACTAATGTTTTATTAAGAAGGAGTTGGCATCCTAAGCTTTTAGGAGAACAAATATTCTCATAATGCCATGAACAACTTATAGAGCAAGTATTAGGCTCTTCATATTTAGCTGTCTGTTCACATTACCCCATATCGACCACATCTAAGTAACATCAGCGAACTGTGCTGAATAATCAGTCACACCAGTTAGGTCTCAGTAAAGGTGAAATCAGTAAATGTATCGCTGGGGAAGTTAGAACTGCTGATATGCCTTTTTTCCCCTCTGACCTAGACAGTGTGACTGCTTAACTTTTTCAAAGTTTGACTGTTTAGTGGGGGCTGCTGACAGATCAAATGAACTAATTCATCTAATCACACAGGCAATTCCAGATATAGCCAAGAGCACAAAGGTATAGGTATAAGGAAATTCACTGTGGCGTTGTTAGTGATAGTAAAAAAATCTAGAAGCCACTTAAATGTTCATTAAGTAGAATATATACATGATCAGAAAAAGGAAAATGCCTAATTCTCTGAGATAATAAAGGTACAGGCAAGAATCAGTTACCATGGTTGGTTGGAACTTGAGATAGAGGGAACAGAAGGGAAGTTGAAGGCTGTTGTGTTTCCTCTGTCTTCTGCTTTTTCAATAACATATTTGGTAAGGTAATCTGCTGAGAGTGAGGTCAGAGGGACAGCATAAAGAAAATCATGCTCTTTAGAACTGAGGACCGCAAGAAAGCTCTCACCAGAGACCAAAGATCACTGAGCAATTTAGGAGTGTGTCTTTGAGTGCTCCCTTTGATTTAAATGTGAATCAAAACACTCTCCAGCTTTGCATTGGTTTTCTAGCTCTGCGAGCATTTTGATATTGAAGCTCTTAAGTGGTTAAATGATTAGACAACTGCCTTTGCTGTCTCTAGGAAGAATCCTTACCAAGAATTGATATTTCCTTCTAAACTTCTCTCGGTATGTCTGAGTCAGTTTGACAATTGTTACCACCTTTTTTTTTTTCTGTTAGAGACTCCCCAGTTTTCATTTTGAGAGAAAAATTATAGTCCTCCACACTTCCTCCTCAACCCTGTACCATACCATTTCTATCTTCTCCAACCCAAAGCCCTTCCTTCACAAGACAGAGTTGTATTAGTATCTGCTAAGACCTGAATATAGAAAACCAGAAGATTTGCTTCTTTATTTTCTAATTTTAACTATTAGTACATATAATCTGGGTGCCTTGTTAATTTCTATTTATCTTTTTAACTAATGTTCTCATTCATTCAAAAATGTGTCTAGTGCCCACTATGTGCCAGTCATGGAACCAGACAACCAGGGATAGAAAGAATAAAATCCAGCACCTAAAAGTCATATTATGCAGTAAACTCCCTTTTCATCTATGTTTAAGGGTTGTCTCACACAGAATAAAATTTCAGATTGAAGAATGAACGTTTTTCTTTCTGTTTCTTTCTACTGTTTACCATGAAGAAAAGTGTATGTGTTTTATTTTCACAATTTTAACATTTTGTCTTCCTCCAGGACATTGAAATAAGGTAAAGGGATGAAATAGTTCTTGATTATGTTGACTTCATGTGTAGAATGAGATACACATACACAGGCACGTTTGTTTTATGTTTAAATGAGGAACTGCTGCTTCCTGATTAAGAAACGGTAGCGTGTGCTCACGACTCTTAAAATAGAAAACCAGAGGATGATGGTAAACATTCACCATCATGTTTCTCCTTCCTCACACGTTTGCTTCTTTACAGTATCCTAGGAAAGGAGTGAACACACGGGATTTGATGATTTATATTCTTCCATGTTATTGAACGTATTCCTTTGATGTCTCCTTTAATTTTTAAAAAATATTTTCTGAACAAACCGTTATCACACACAGGAAATAAAAATTATCTTCTCTTTTAATCCAATAATCAGATGTATGAATAGGTGCAACATTATTTATCTTAGAAATATGAACCTTAAGTTACTATAAGATTGACTTGCAGTAATTCTTGGCAATCCAGTTGCTAGGACTCTGTGATTTCATGTTTGAAGGCCTGAGTTTGATCTCTCATCAGGGAACTAAGATCCTGCAAGACTTGTGGCTCAGCCAGAGAAAAAGAAAAGAAAAGAAACTGAATCAATGTTGACTTGGAAGTTTCTAAAAATATTCACTGTAATTATAATACTCAGTTGCTGTAAAAAGAGAAATGATCAACAGGAAATATTTTAACATACCTGCTGCCAATATAGTTTCTGTCATCTGAGGACATCCTCATCATTTTAACCCAATAAATCAAAAACCAAACCAAAACCCAGTGATAATAATACATGACAATATTTCATGTTAATGTTCAAGCAGCTTATTTTTAAAGTTACAAGTAACTTTTGATTAATTAGTCAATTAAAGGTCTATTTTATGGCAAGCCTCTACCAAGTTCTGAGAATGGAGAGAGGAATGGCAGTGTAATGGGAGTGACTGACATGCTTATCAGTGACTACATTAGTATTGTTAGTGCCGTGTGAGGTATGTATCCTGTAGTGTGAATGCACAGAGGAGAGTACATCTCTAATGGGTGGATACAAGAAGCTTCCAGTGGATCCCAGAATGCTTTGAGTTTGGAGGTACCAGTAAGAATTAGCCAGAATGATGGGAAGGGAAAAATCATTTCAGGCAGGCAGCGTGATTATAACGTGTGAAAGCATGAAAGCATTGAATGTCATAGTGTGAACAAAGAATTCCTAATGGATTTAGTTTTGTTTTTCAATTTGTCATTTTAATTTGGTAGTGCTTTGAGTACAGAGTGTGTATGAGAAGTAAAAGGAGATGGATGCAGAGCAAATCTTTAGGGTCAGAAACTAAATGACACATATACCAAGGATATTCAGTGTTATCCTGAAGACCTCGAGGGATCTCTTAAAGAATTAAAAATGGGAGAAGGGCATAGTAAAACTTGTGCTGTAGAAATAACTCTGGCAGAAATATGGAAAATATGTGGTCAGAGAACAGAATATAGACTATAGTTTTTAGGAGCTACTGTCTAACTCAGGTGAAAGATGATGTATATGACATGACATATTAGCGATGGAGAAAGGAGATTAAATTTTAGGATATTTATGGAAGGAATTGGATATGTGTATGTGTGTGTGTGATGTGATAGTGAAGGAGGCTGGTGAATCTCAAGTTTCTGATTCGGACAGCTGGAAATATTGTTGAGTCACTCACTGAGACCAAGAATCCATGAAAAAAGCAGAGTTGGAGATGTGGGGAGAAGGTGATGATAAGATCAGTTTTGAATATGTTAAGAATCATCTGAGTAAGAGGTGACCAATGGCCAATTAGACATAGGTCTAGTACTTGGAAGAAAAGTCTAACTTGGGGATATAGATTGCTTGATAGTGTTTTATGTTGATGTTTAGTTCTTAGAATTGATGGCATATCTGGAGCTTCCCTGTTTTTCTAACATATTGCACAGGGCAAACTTTAGGGTTGCATACAATTTCCAAAACCCAACGTTCTAGTCACTAGGATGAGCACCATTAATGAAAAAGAATAAAGAATCTTCTATCAACAGTACCAATGTACTCTTTTCCCCAATCCAATAGTTGATATCATAGAGTGAGCTGAATTGATGGGACAATATAAAGCCTAAATGAAGCCAGAATTAGACTGAAGAATAGCAGTAAAGTATTATGTCATCTAACTTGTGTGGCTTGGAAGACATTTGGTTGTGTCTGCCCAGGATTTCTTCCTTCATTTTTGTCACATTGTCTGAAATTTCATCAGTTCCATTAGACCATCATGAGTTTCATCATTCCATTGGACCATCATGAGTTTTCATTTTTAAGGAGTTGTTTGGTAAATACCCTAGTTAAAGGTAGTACTATGGAAATTATCAAATGATCTTAATGGGGTTTGTAATAGATTACAGCTTTTTGGGATAGCTAGAGAAAGGCTAATTGAGATAGGAGCAGACTGTGGCTGGTTTTGTTCCACTTGGTCACATCTCATTGACATTTCCTTAAAGTTAATTAGCTTAATAATGAAAAATTAATGATTTTAATAATGGAAATAATGGAAGAAAATTCTTTTGTAATAAATTCACACTCCTTCCCCTCAGAAGTTAAAGTTACTACACTTTTAGAAAATGTTATTAAAGATTCTATATATTCCCACAATAATCCTTAAATACCAGTGAAATTGTTAGTAAGAGAGAAATAACATTTTGGAATGTTACAAAGAAGATGGAGGTATGTGAGAGTTGTTGAAGCTGGACTTCATTCTCTTATGTATGTATATTTTCACATAAGTACACAATAAGACTCTTTTTATTATGATAATGCTACCTTCTATAATAAATATCCCCCAACTTAAGTAGTTTAACACAAAAGAAGCCTATTTCTTGCTCATATAACAATCCAAGCAATTGATCCTTGGCATATGGCATTCTTCTATGCTCTGATTCAGTGGCTTTGCCATCCCCTGGGGCCTCATTGTCATTTTCATACAGCTAGCAGAAGGAGAGAGAAAGTATGGAGAAGTTTCATCTGCCTCTTAAGTTGTTGCATGCATGGACGTGACACACATCACTTCTGCTCTCATTCCATTGGTGAGAACTAGAGACATGCCCATACCTAGAGGCACACAATGCTGGAAAATGCATTCCTGGCTGGGCAACTGTTTCCCAATAGCAAACCTATACAATGCAAGGCGGAGGATAGAATTTTATGGACACCTAGCTGCTTGGATTATATGATATTAATAGATTTGCACAAAACACAAAGATCACATATAAAATTTACTTATTATTTTATAACTGCCCTTGAAGTATATGATGATGCCTGTGTAAAAATAAAATGCTTTAGGTTGATACTTTTGATTAGTTCTGCATTTTCATTAGCATAAAGTGCTAACTTTTCATTACTTATGCTATCTCTGAGATCCCTTGAATATGAGCAAGAATATTGACTTCTATATTCATTATGTGTGAAAAACTGAGACTTTCTTTCCTTATTTTTAAGGTTGGACAAAATTTGCCCGATTGACACGGGCTTTGACAAATAGCCGAAGTGTTTTGCAACAGCTCACGCCAATGAATAAAACAGAGGTGGTCCACAAACATTCAAGACTAGCTGAAGTAAGTGCAAGATTAACTTTACTTCTCAACATGCTGGTGGTGGTACATTTCCCCAGTCCAAATGTCTCAATATTGATATTTCTGGCTATTATTTTACAANACGCCAATGAATAAAACAGAGGTGGTCCACAAACATTCAAGACTAGCTGAAGTAAGTGCAAGATTAACTTTACTTCTCAACATGCTGGTGGTGGTACATTTCCCCAGTCCAAATGTCTCAATATTGATATTTCTGGCTATTATTTTACAAATACTTATGTGTTAATTGATTTTCCCTTGTAGAATTGTAGAAATTTCATATATTTCTTTTTATGGTCTCCTACTTTGAAAATGGGAAGGTACTTTACAACATCCCAGGTGGTGTCTGTAGAATATGAGGTTTTCTTTGAGCAAATGAGATAGCAAGTTCATTCATTCACTTGTGTGTGCAGCATAGACTTATTGAGGGTTTGCTCTATGCTTGGTATTATGCAAAGGATATAAAGATGAATAGGCCATGGACCCTATCATTAAGGAGTTAAATATCCAGCAGAGAAGGGAGGTGGTACCTGAATGAGATGATACCTGGACTAAGTGAATTTTTTTAAAATTATATTTGATTTATAATGTTGTGTTATTGGTTTCTGATATACAGCAAAGTGATAATATATATATACTTATATAATGTAGTATATATATTTTCATATTCTTTGAATTATAGGTTATTATAAGATATTGAATATATAGTAATTATAAGATTTTAAATATATGTTATTTATCTATTTTATGCACAGTAGTTTGTATCTGCTAATTCTAAGCTCCTAATTTTTCACTCCCCCCTTCCCCTTTGGTTACTTTGTTTTCAAAGTCTGTGAGTCTGTTTCTATTCTGTAAATAAGTTAATTTGTATCATATTTTATATTCTATATATAAGTGATATAGGATATTTGTCTTTCTTTGTCTTACTTCACGTAGTTTGATAATCTCCAGATCCATCCTTGTTGCTGGAAATGGCATTATTTCATTCTTTGTAATGGATGAGTAATATTCCATTGTATATATGTACCACATCTTCATCTATTCCTCTGTCCATGGACATATAGATTACTCTGTGTCTTGGCTATTATAAATAGTTCTGTTATAAATATTGGGGTGCATGTATCTTTTCAAATTAGAGTTTTCTCCAGAATTATTAGGCTGAGTGAATCTTGAAGGAAAAATGTAGTGAAGAAGAGATGGAGGTCATTTATGCCAGAGAGGCCAGCTTGTCCAAAGACTCAGCGATGAGATAGTATGGTGCCTTTGACTGAATTCAATGTGGATGAAGTCAGGTAGGAAAGGAAAGGTTAAGGTGGTACATAGTGAACAGAAGCGGTTGGTGTCCCATGTGCCAGGGAAATGACATGGTCATATTTGTGATTCACAAACCTCTCCAAGGGAGATTGGTCTCAATGGTATTTGTAATCCTGTTTTAAATGTATTAATTTGAAAACATTATTCCAAGAAGTTGACACCCATAGATGTCACCAGATTCCCAGGAGACCCATGGCACAAAAATGGTCAAGAACTCTTGTTTGACCTAGTGGCTCTATGTTGAAATGGTAACTAGAGAAACAAGTTAAGAGGTTCTGGTAGTAATTCAGCTTGGACAACTATGACCTTAAGCAAGGGAGCCAGTAGCAGAAGAGGGCAGATTGCAGATGTACTAAGATTAGAGTCAACACATTTGTTGATGGGTTAGAGATGAATGTGAGAAAGGGGATGAGTCAAGGTCAACTCTGTGTTTTTAGCTTGAACAGCTGGATGGACAGATAGTATTGTTGTTGTTCAATTGTTGAGTCCAACTCTGCGATCCCATGGACTGCAGCATGCCATTCCTGTCCATTATCTCCCAAAGTTTGCCCAAATTCATGTCTATTAAGTTGGTGGTAGTATCTAACCATCTCATTCTCTGCCTCCCTCTTCTCCTTTTGCCTTCAATCTTTCCCAGTATCAGGGTCTTCTCCGGTGAGTTATTCTTCGCATCAGTTGGACAAAGTATTGGAGCTTCAGCTTCAGCATCAGTCCTTCCAATGAATATTCAGGGTTGATTTCCTTAAGTATTGACTGGTTTGATCTCCTTACAGTGCAAGCAACTCTCAAGTCTTCCAACACCACAGTTTGAAAGCATCAATTCTTCAGTGCTCAGTCTTCTTTATGGTCCAGCTCTCACATCTGTATATAACTACTGGAAAAACCATAATTTGACTCTAGGGAACTTTGTCAGCAAAGTGATGTCTTTGCGTTTTAATATTCTGTCTAGGTTTTTCAGAGTTCTTCTTCCAAGAAGCAAGTGTCTTAATTTCATGGCTATAGTCACCGTCTGCAGGGATTTTGAAAGTGAAAGTGAAAGTCGCTCAGTCATGACTGACTCTTTGTGACCACATGGACTATACAGTCCATGGAATTCTCTAGACTAGAATACTGGTGTGGATAGCCTTTCCCTTCTCTAGGGGATCTTCCCAACCCAAGAATCGAACCAGGGTCTCCTGCATTACAGGTGGATTCTTGGAGATCCCCCAGATAAAATCTATCACTACTTTCATTTTTTCCCCTTGTATTTGCCATGAAGTGATGTGACTGGATGCCAAGATCTTAGTTTTTTGAATGTTGAATTTTAAGCCAGTTTTTCACTCTCCTCTTTCACTCTCATCAAGATGCTCTTTAGGTCCTCTTTACTTTCTGCCATTAGGGTAGTATCATCTGCATATCTGAAGCTGTTGATATTTCTTCTGGCAATCTTGATTCCAGCTTATGGTTCATCCAGTCCAGCATTTCACTGATGCACTCCACCTATAAGTTAAATAAGCAGGGTGACAACATACAGCCTNTTCTGCCATTAGGGTAGTATCATCTGCATATCTGAAGCTGTTGATATTTCTTCTGGCAATCTTGATTCCAGCTTATGGTTCATCCAGTCCAGCATTTCACTGATGCACTCCACCTATAAGTTAAATAAGCAGGGTGACAACATACAGCCTTGTAGTACCCCTTTCCCAATTTTGATCCAGTCATTTGTTTCATGTCTGGTTCTAACTGTTGCTTCTTGACTTGCATATAGACTTATCAGGAGACAGGTAAGGTGGTCTGGTATTCCCATCTCTTTAAGAATTTCCCACATTTTGTTGTGATCCACACAATCAAAGACTTTAGCATAGTCAATTAAGCAGAAGTAGATGTTTTTCTGGAATTCTCTTGCTTTTTCTATGATCCGGTGGATATTGGCAAAATATTTGATCTCTGTTTCCTCTGCCTTTTCTAAACCCAGCTGGTACATCTGGAAGTTCTCAGTTCATGTATTGCTGAAGCCTATCCTGAAGGATGCTGAGCAGAATCTTACCAGCATGTGAAATAAGTGCACTTGTATGATAGTTTGAACGTTCTTTGGCATTGCCCTTCTTTGGGATTGGGATGAAAACTGACCTTTTCCAATCCTGTGGCCACTGCTACATTTTCCAAATTTGCTGGCATATTGAGTGCAGCACTTTGACAGATGGTGGCTACTGTTGGTTAATAAAATCTCCGATAGAAGAGGAAGAAATGGAGGTTTGGGAGCAACGATAGTAGATTTACTCTTGGGCATACTAAGTTTGAAGTTCCTGACAGGAAATTCAAGTGGAGATCTTTAAAAGGAAGTGGGATTTATGGGTCTGCCTCTCAAGGGGCTACCTATGTTTGAGTTGCAGGCCTTGGTATCATCCTAACAGATATGGCTGTTGAAGTCAGAGGACTGGGTGATGTTACCCATACAGAGTGTGCTGAAAAGGAACGAGGACAGCTAGACATTTTGCGGTTGACGTGTTTTACATAATCATCTTGTGTCTTACTGGTACAAAAGATGACAAAGTAGTTAATCAAGTTACCAAAACTGTGCTGAGCACTAACTGGGTACTCATAAAATATTCTGCGGTAACTAACCAAGGAAGAGAAAGACACCCTTAAATATGTAACTTCATCAGTTTGTTTTGCTGGTGAAAGGTTAACTGAATTTCTCCAGAGTAACTTTCCTAACTTGTTGCAGATACTCAATTTCATTTGGAGAAAGTTAGGGAACAAAGTATATTCTTCAAATGGGGAGGGTTCTGAAGTTTTTCTTGGAACATAGCTAACAGGGCGATGCGTCTGATTTTCTGGCACCTTTGAGGAGAGAATAATAATTTGATGTGTAGAAATGTTTTTAAAAACCCAAGTAAGACACTAACATATCAAATGTTAAATGATAATAGTCATCATAGTATTTTAAAAGATAATATGCAGCTAACACAAGATTTAATGTACTCAGATACAACTTCCTTTTTCATATAGTGTTTTTTACTAAATACTACTTGATTTTGAAGCTACTTTCTTTTCTGCCTTCAGTTGTTCGTTTCTTTTTTTTTTTTTTTGAGCTTTTATTATTATTTTTTCATTTATGTATTTATTTATTTTTGTACACGAACTCCCAAACATGAACCCCCCTCCCACCTCCCACCCCACGTCATCCCTCCAGATCATCCCCATACACCAGCCCCAAGCATCCTGCATCCTGCATTGAACATAGACTGGCAATTCATTTCTTACATGAAATCAAGGTAAAGTGTAGGAGCTTGTTTGATGTGACTACTGATTTTTTTGGTCATGATTCGTTCTAGGTCTTAACTACACCCTATTCAGTTTTTTTTTTTTTTTCTTTGTTAATACAACTGGGCAAGAACATGAGGAAAGAGACTATAGAGAGGAAAAATTTCTACCTTAGCACCCCAAATCACTGAAGATGGTTTTTCCTCTACTTCAAATGGAGAGTTTCTATCCCCTGGACAGCTCATCACTTTTCATTTTTACTCTTGATGAATTTTCATTCCTATTTCTTCCCATCTGATTTTTTTCTTTCTTTGCTTTGCCTTTTGGTTATTGTTCATTTCTCTATCAGTCATCCCTGATTTATAAAGCTGATTCAGATACATAGAGTTTCTATCCCCTGGACAGCTCATCACTTTTCATTTTTACTCTTGATGAATTTTCATTCCTATTTCTTCCCATCTGATTTTTTTCTTTCTTTGCTTTGCCTTTTGGTTATTGTTCATTTCTCTATCAGTCATCCCTGATTTATAAAGCTGATTCAGATACAAAACTGCTTTATGTCAGAGCTTAGGCCTTGATTTCAGAGAACATGTGGAAATAACAAGGTTTTCTACAGGGATTTAGTGTATGTGTACTCTTAGGTTTTCAAAGACTGACCAAAAAGAGGCACCAAGTTAGCAGAAAGACAATTTTTCCAGTTGTAGTCAGAATCATGTAATTTTCTCAGCTTTGAGTATTTGGATTTGCTGTTAAATTTCAGGCCCTTTCACTTTTTCCAACACATACACATTTTATCTTATTTCCACTAGGCCTCTTAAATTTAGAGCTGATCCCAGTTTCAAGGATTCTGGTGTCTGTGTAGGCAATTCATCAGTTTTCAACATGCTCTGACATTCTACTGATTGAATTCAGCTTCCACTTGCATCTGTGGTTCTGATTCCTTTAGAGTCAGTGTGCCCCCGATATTCAGAGAGAAGGAATGTGTCTGTATCAGTACAAAAATACATCAGGACATGTGATTCCATCCTCATCTATCCAAGGCTTACTGCTCCTGAAAGTACAAATGAAATAGAGCGAACAGCTGTTACTCACTGCTTTATAGAAAAGCCCCGGCGATGGGGCTGAGATTAGCGCAGTGCTCTGCACGGGAGAAACATGGAAACTGAAGCCCACGGTGTGTCCCAGGCCTTGCTCTGTCGGAGTTGCCTTTCTTCTCCTGCTCTTCCTGCTCCTCCTTTTTTCTCGGAACAGTTTTGGATTGCTTTAAAAATTCAAGTCACCGTCTGAAGAACTGGGTTATGAATGTTTAAAGAAATAGAAGACAAGGGTTTTTATTCTGAACTATACGCTATCATCACCTGGAAAGATTTTGAAAGTACAGATTCTCTGAATTTAATACACAAAATGAATTTAATTATTTTCTGGCATAGAGGTCTAAGCATGAGTATACTGTATTTTTAACAACTTCTCTAGATGATTTTAGTTTGTGGCCAGATTTAGGAAATACTGAACTCAAGAGTGAGTTCATCTCTAGAGGAGACACCTTATATTATTCCAGGGTGCTGAGTGGGACCAATTTGTCTGTTAGCACAGAGTGTATCACCAATAACACTTTTAGGGGTCCACCAGGATGCCTAAATTTCTATTAGCAGTTGAAGGAAAACTATGAACTTTTACATAAAAAAATAAAAATTAAATATTCATATTTGTAATAATTACTGTTAAAATAAAATTTTAAATAAAATAGAAATATTAAACAAACTATATTTTTATTTAAAATATAATTTTAAATAAAACTTATACATTTATGTTGCATTTATATTTAAATAAATGTAAAAATATTAAATAAATTATAATTTTTATTTTATTATTTTTAAGGAGGAAGGGGTCCAGGAAGGCAAAAGTATGAAGTGCCCATAAAGGTCCTAATGCAACCTGGCACTGAGTTTATTTTCTAAGTGTGTTTCTTTGTGCTCAAACTACAGAGTGTGTAAATACAGATGGTATAATACTAACATTGGGCATGAAGGAAATTTTCATGTTTAACACAGTGATGTTGGAATGAATAGGTCTGTGGTTGAAAGGTGAAGGAGAAGCGATGATTCTGTAGGAGTTTTTATATGTAATTCTGTGTCTCAACATGAAACTTAATCTACCTGTAGGATAATTTGTTGCTAAGTAATTTAAGATCTCATGGAAAAAGCATTACTGGGGTACTGATAATGAGCATAAATATGTAAAAAGCTTTATAAATAATTCTTACAACTCCCAAGCTTAAAACAATAATTATAATATACACCTAAAGAGAATAGCAGTGATTTTTTCATGTTTCAAAATAGCAATGATTATATTATATGCTTAGTTTTCAGTTGTGTAAGTTCTACATATGAGAGACTTCAGGATAAGTCTCAAATTTCAAAAAATGCTAGTTTACTTATTTTGCTTTGTTGCATATAAATTACAGGCTAACAGGTATTTTTGTTTACATCTATTTGTGCATTGATATAAATTTAGTGCATTTATGATTTTATAATTTGAACTTGTTGACTCCTACTTTCTGGGTCCCATTAGTCTTAGGGACACTGAATAATTGAATGTATAAGATGGTAATGGTGCTGCAAATATTGTTCATCAAAGTCCCACTTACAAAGTCCTTAATACTGAGGTTTACTCAGCTATAGCTTCATTGGTGGCATGAAGCAGACGTCTTCAACCTGCTTTTTCAACGCCTTTTCACAATTTCCATGTTCCAGGTTCTGGAAGGAAGTGCTAAGTCCTGTGTTTGTTACCTTTTCCCAGGGTTGCCCAGACCTCTGCTCTTGCACTGTCATCTGCTTTCTCTCATTGTCTCTTTAATGAGACCTAATCAGAATAAGTCAGGGTTCATATAACCTTGTATGGAAAATTGTCAATTTTTCAAAAAGGTATGGAGAAACAAACCCGAGTATTTAGAATTTTTTTCTAAAGGAAATTTGCACCTGGGCAGGAAATCCAGTCTTTAAATCTGATTGAAAGGGAAACAGGGGAAAGCAGGCTGTAACATTTATAGCTCTGATAGTGCTGTGCCTGTCATTAGGGCCCTGGTTGAGTCCTATGCAACAGCAAGATCACCAATCATGGGGCCCTGAGGTTCAGCAAAGCCTTTAGAATCAACGTTAAGCTCCTTCAAATCCCAAATATGTAAAGAATGGGTAATGGTGAGCCATGCAAATAACAGCTGGACAGTCTCTGAGATGTGTGATTCTAGGCACTTTGCCCAGTAAATGTGTAGAAGGCACTTGCAGTAGTGGATGTCCAACAGTGCTGTGGATCAGTGTTGGTGTTGGAGGAAGTCGTCAAGAGGATGGGACTGCCAGGTGATCCTTGAGCTGGACCCAGGCAACTGGAAGCTCCTCTCCCCCTCCCTTGTCCTTGAAATGTACTTTCTGCCCACCATTCCCATTGTGGGAACCATTTTCAAGGATACAACCTTGAGATAGCTGTGGTTGAGAACATCTGGCCTATATATGTGACTGAAGCCAGTTAAACCTCTCTATAAACTTTTAAGACTTGGTGGGTGGGTTCTGAGACCTCTGGTTTTGTGGCTACCCAATAAAACCTGTAAGTTCCCTTGCCTATGAAAACTGCCACCTGCCAATCTGGCGTGGTCTGCCTTTCTTTGTTCTCTTTCTGCCCTCCGTGTGTGGGCACCAGTTTCTGAATGAGGTGGCCACGGGAGAGGAAGTCAGAGGGAATGGCAGACAGATCAGCTTCGATGGAGTGATTGGACTTGCAGTGACTTTGAACGAACCTTGATACAACTCAGGAGAAGAGATATAATTACAGAGCGTGGCTGGCTTTGAAACCAGTGGTTGGTCTGCCAGAAAATTTGAATTCATTACTAACTTTGCAGAGATGGCTGGGTCACTTATAGATACATTTTGTCTCTTTTAGGTTCTTCAGCTGGGATCAGATATCCTTCCGCAGTATAAGCAAGAAGCGCCAAAGACGCCACCGCACATTATTTTACACTACTGTGCTTTTAAAACAACTTGGGATTGGGTGATTTTAATTCTTACCTTCTACACCGCCATTATGGTTCCTTACAACGTCTCCTTCAAAACAAAGCAGAACAACATAGCCTGGCTGGTGCTGGACAGTGTGGTGGACGTTATTTTTCTGGTTGACATTGTTTTAAATTTTCACACAACCTTTGTGGGACCTGGTGGAGAGGTTATTTCTGATCCCAAGTTGATAAGGATGAATTATCTGAAAACTTGGTTTGTGATCGATCTGTTGTCTTGTTTACCTTATGACATCATCAATGCCTTTGAAAATGTGGATGAGGTAAGTTTCTTGTTTTTGTTTTTTTAGTACTTTAGTCACGTTTTGAGAAAATTAGGATAAAAGGAGTTTATAAATAACCTAAACTTCTTTATAGTCGCCACTTTCAACCTTCATCCTACTAAATACCTGCCATAAATGATCATATTTTATTACTTTATAATTTTTATTCACTCATTAAAAAATTTCTGGTTGGAAATACTAGGAAATGGCTGTGGTTGGGATTGTGTTTGAAAGAGGAGAAGAAAAGCCACAGGCTTTGAAGTCAAATATGCCTTATGAACTGGACAGTTGATTGCAAGATAATGAAATAGATGTATTTTTTTGGGAAAACAGTAGCATTTTAAAAGTCTGTGCACCCACAGATGTTTTGACTCCTCCCCTCCAGATATATATGGTAGCAGTGCTTGTGTTAACAAAAAGATCCAGAAAGCTTTTATGGTAGAGAATTTCTTGAAGTTATGCCTTTTTGTTTTCTTTTTCTTTCTTTTTTTTTTTTTAAATAGTTTTTGCTCTAAGTTTTGCCTAATCATTTGTGGTTAGAGACTGTATTAGATGACTTCTGATATCTGGTCTAATTCAAGATTTTGCTTATTCAGTGTCATCTGCACAACTAGAAATAGTAAAACATATGTAATGTCTTAATGACCATTTCATCCAAGGCTTCTTAGTTTCTAACTTAGTTGTGGATGATTTTCAAATTGCTATACCAAGGATATATTTAAATGAATCAGTATAGAATGTATCTGTTTTTAAAATGTGTTCATAATAATTACAAACTTAATTTCCCCAAACATTCTACTCTGTCCTCATAGACTGTTCAGATAGAAAATTCTATGCTACATTGTTGTCATTCTCTGTGTGTTGGGAGGTAGATTACAGCTTTTCTTCAGGATCTTTTTCCATAAAGATTTCTGCATTGAATCAACTTTAATGATACTAAAAAACATTTCCATAAAGTTTAGTATAGACGTTGTATTTTGATGCTATACACATAATTGTTAATTTAAAAATTCAAGGAAAAAATAATCTTAGTAATTTGTTTCTAATTTTAAATTCCACCTACATCAAGCGTTTAAGGTACATTTCTTATTTCCCTTCTGGAAGGATTGATAGGGGTTAATTTTGAAAATGCTAATCTTATGATAAGATAATAAGTAGTATTTATATGTTCACTTACTAAATAGATTAATATATTAAGATCAGTACATTAGGATTTCCATTATTTAGAACATTGGGATAAAGATTTTAATACAAATAATCAAAAGATTGGTTTAGTTCACAGAAAAGAAAATAAATTAGATTGCATAATAATAAACGCATCTAATATACCATATAAATATATGACTATATCCTCAGGCTTATTAAGGAAAATACAAAGTAAACTTATAGACTATACTGACATACCATCACTTATCACACGCACTGGGTTGGAGATTATGGTGTCTGAGAATTTGTACTGCTCAGATCTCCCTTCACGGAAACCTGCTGCATGAAGCACAGTTAGGGGCTTCCTGGAAGTGGCTCCTGGTTTGGAAAAGACATTCTTTAGCATTCCTTTCAAACTCAGCATTCAGTGATATTACACTGTCACCCTCGTAGCTTGAAACTGGCCACAGTGGGAGTATTTACACCGTTAAAATGGAAAATGCTATGGATAAAGGCTTTTAATCTGCTGCAGGTCACAGTTCAAAGCTGTTTCCCCAAGGCTGCACTCAACCAATGACTAAGAATAGTGGTAATATTATGATTGGGCTTATCAGGTGGCTCAGTGGTAAAGAATCCACCTGCTAAGCAGGAGACATGAGTTTGATCCCTGGGTCGGGAAGATTCCTTGGAGAAGAAAGTGGCAATCCACTCCAGTATTATTGCCTGGAAAATCCCATGAACAGAAGAGCCCGTGGAGTCGCAAAGAGTCAGACACGTCTTAGCGACTGAACCACCACTATCAATATTATAATTAGTCTGCTGCTGCTAAGTCGCTTCAGTCGTGTCCGACTCTGTGCGGCCCCATGGACTGCAGCCTACCAGGCTCCTCCGTCCATGGGATTTTCCAGGCAAGAGTACTGGAGTGGGTTGCCATTGCCTTCTCCTGTAACTGCATGCTGCTAAGTCACTTCAGTCGTGTCCGACTCTGTGTGACCCCATAGACGGCAGCCCACCAGGCTCCCCCATCCCTGGGACTCTCCAGGCAAGAACACTGGNGTACTGGAGTGGGTTGCCATTGCCTTCTCCTGTAACTGCATGCTGCTAAGTCACTTCAGTCGTGTCCGACTCTGTGTGACCCCATAGACGGCAGCCCACCAGGCTCCCCCATCCCTGGGACTCTCCAGGCAAGAACACTGGAGTGGGTTGCCATTTCCCTCTCCAACGCATGAAAGAGAAAAGTGAAAGTGAAGTCGCTCAGTCTGTCCGACTGTTAGCGACCCCATGGACTGCAGCCCACCAGGCTACTCCGTCCATTGTATTTTCCAGGCAAGAGTACTGGGGTGGGGTGCCATTGCCTTCCCCTATAATTAGTCTACTCCTGCTCAACAAAGAACTCCTCTGCTGAGCAGCTTTTGCCCTGAAACTCCCCATTTACTTGTGCTGTGGTTGAGGCTCTTTCTACACAATTCTTCCTTCCATCTTCATAGGTTTCAGACATGCACTGTGGTCTGAAGACTCCCCCCTCCTTTCTCCTTCGTAGGCATTTATCTCAGTGAAAGTCTTGCATATCTAACCCTGACTTGGCATCGCTCAGTAAGGGATCTGAATTAATACAGTGATGGTATGAAGTCTCTTATACATTGCTTAACCAATTTAAAGGTTACTGGGGACTTTGGGCAAGGCAAAATGGGGAGTGATAAATTAATGAGTATACTTTCTATTTGGAGTGATGAAAAATTTTGGAAATAGGCAGTGGTGACAGTTGTACAAAATTCTAAATTTAACTAGTACTATAGAATTGTATCCTTAAAATGATTAAAATGGCATATTTTGTTTTATGTATTATATCACAATAAAATATTATAAAATGAAATTATAGTAAATTTAAGAAATAATGGAATAAATATAAAGGCAATAATTTAGAGGCAATAATGCTACTGTTATACAGAACCAAACAAAAAGGAATATTACATAAAGTTTTGGAAGAGGTATCTTATGATTACTAGCATTAATCAGCTATTTTCTCAGTGTTTTTAAATATGAATTTCTTCATTTAGAAAATCAAATTATATTATTTCTCTATATAACTGGGAGGGGTTAATTTTGACTCCATGCTGTGAGATTTTAACCCTAGTTTTTGCCATTTTGTTATTATAATTATATAGATAATGGCTTGCCTCAGAGAACTCTGCCCCCTCTGGCTGACCCTTAAAGTGCCTTTCTTAACCCCTTGTGTCTGTTCAGTCACTAAGCCATGCCTCACTCTTTGTGACCCCATGGATTGCAGCCTGCCAGGCTTCCCTGTTCTTCACCATCTCCCAGAGTTTGCTCAAACTCAGGTCCATTGAGTTGATAATGCCGTTTAATCATCTCATCCTCTGCCACTCCTTTCTCCTTTTACCTTCAGTCTTTCCCAGCATCAGGGTCATTTTCAATGAGTCAGCTCTTCACATCAGGTGGCCAAACTATTAGAGCTTCAGTATCAGTCCTTCCAATGAACATTCAGGGTTGATTTCCTTTAAGATTGACTGGTTTGATCTCCTTGCAGAGCAAGGGACTCTCAAGAGACTTCTCCAGCACCACAGTTCGAAAGCATCAATTCTTTGGCCCTCAGCCTTCTTTATGGTCCAATTCTCACGTCGGTACATGACTACTGAAAAAACCATATGGACCCATTTGACTATATGGACCTTTGTTTGCAAAGTGATATCTCTACTTTGTAATACACTGTCTAGGTTTGTTATAGCTTTTTTACCAAGGAGAAAGTGTCTTTTATTTTCATGGGTGCAGTCACCATCCACAGTGATTTTGGAGCCCAAGAAAATAGTCTGTTACTTTTTCCATTTTTTCTGAATCTATTTGCCATGAAATGATGGGACTGGATACCATGATCTTAGTTTTCTGAATATAGAATTTTAAGCCAGCATTTTCACTCTCCTGTTTCACCGACATCAAGATGCTCTTTAGTTCCTCTTAGCTTTTTAAAATTTAGATCACAGGGAGACAATCTGACCCTGCCTACCTGTGAAACACTAAGAAAAGGAAACTAATATATTCCCCCTGCCTGAGGCTTGCCATTCTAGGAGATATTTACAAGAATTAAATGGTCTTTTTACTTTGTTTTCTCACTTGCCCCCAGCTCTGATCCATAAAAGAACCTGGCATCCAGGCCCAGACAAGAAGCTTATTTTGAGATATTAATCTGCCATCTTCTTGGTCAGTATTTCTCAGAGTTCTTTGTTCTTAGACTTTACTCCACGCAAAGGGATTCATGTTTCCAGGTTTAACAAAATGAAAGATCCAGAACATTTAAAAAAAAAAAGCTGCCCCATCAGTTACTCTACATATTACTGCAACATTATCCATGGTTCCTTTCTACCTCCAGGTCTCACTTCACTGACACTTACCTTTTTTTTTAAGTTCATAACTTTACTTCTCCCCACCCCTTGACACCGTTTTACGCACATAATTAATAGGAAATAATGCCAAAATACCTTAGGAGACTAAGGGGTGAGGAATCCTTTTATATTTCTTCCAAAATAATTTACCTACTTTTGAAATGAACCTGCGGTGATAATTACAAATCATATTTTTAACTACTAATGTTTTAAAATGAATCAAATCCCTTCTTTTTTTTTTTTTTTTTAAACTGGAACTCATTTTTAAAAGTCGTATATCTAGGAGAAAAAAGTAAAAAAAAAAAAAAAGTTCTACATTTATTTGAAAAGGAACACAATGCAAGGCAGCACATTCCATGGTTCAGATGCAGGACATCAGAGGGCCAGCAGGACAGAGAGCGCCTGTGGGTCTAACGGGCGATGGAGAAGGAGGTAAACAAAGCCTGAAGATCGGAAAGGCTATTTTCCAGGACTTCAGCAAAGGCGCATTTCCCCCCTGAAGTATGCTTTCATTCACTTGGGTCTAAAGTGATTTACTGGATTCCGCCCCCTGTGTGCTGGCTCTCCTAACTCTCGTTCTCTTTCTGTGGGTCAGGGTCTAATAGGGCAGCAGGAGGCCTGAGCAAAGACTTCAACTGGAGGAGTAGAATTAATGTAGCTAGGTAGCTGCTGAGAGACAGTGCCGGAAGCTTGACATGGAGAGGAGCTTGCTTCCTGTGGTGGGAACCTGGCTAATGGGAAATAAGAAAGGGGAAAACCTTAGGCAGATAAAATGACTTTTCCCTCTTTTCTGAGCCACTCAGAGTTGGGGCCCTTTGAGCAAAAGTCCTGAGTCAATGTTTGCTGTGACTCTGAGGCTTACTTTGGCACAATGCCTAGCCTGGAGGTAGATAGCATTCATCTGCATATTTCTTTGTTTTTGTTGGTTTGTTTTCTTTTCTTTTTTTTTGTCAACCTCTAGTGTAACTGCCCAGGGTTTGCCCTGGATTTTGTTTCCCAAATAAAGTGTTAGCATTTAAATCTCTGCCTTGGGCTCTGCTTTCTACAACAGGCTAGCTAATATATTAGAATATTTAAAGGCTATTTGAAGACTTCAAAGCCTTCAACAGTCACAAGATTGGTGTATTTTATTTCATGGTTGCTTCATCTATTTTAGGAAACCATATGAAATGCCGTTTAAAGTTTGATTTTTTACGGAATGTAATTTCTGAAAGTAAATGATTCCAAACAAATAGAAATCAAAGTAGACACAAATAAATGGAGAGATGCTCCATGCTCATGGGTTGGGATATACATTGTTGTTAAAATGTCATTTTTTTTTCTAAATTAATCTATAGATTCAGTGTAATCTCAATCAAAATGCTAGAAAGCTATTTTGTAGATATTGACAAACTGACAGTAAGGTTTACATGGAAAGCAGAGCTCTGGAATTACAGACACAATACTAAAGAAGAATAACAAAGCTGGAGGACTGACGCAACTAGATTTCAAGACTTACTATAAAGCTACATCAATCAAGACAGTGTGGTACTGGCGCAAGAACAGACACATAAATCGATGGAATGAAAAAGTCAGTCCAGAAATAAAGGCAACTGATCTTTGAAAGAAAACACAAAAGCAATCCAATGAAGGACATCTTTTCAACAAACAATGCTGGAAAAATGGATATCTATATTACAAAAATTTGAGCCTATGCAGAGACCTGATACCTTTTACAAAAATTAACCCCAAATTTGCTCCAAAAAGGAAAAAAGAAAGCACGTTGAAAGAGAATCAAGGAAACAGTGAGAAAGAGCTCCAATGGCCAAAACGGGAGCTACTCTGAGCAACATGTTAAACAATAAAAATACTGGATTGTAACACACAGAATAAAACAGTCATGCACCCAGACTGAAATGAATCATAATGTCCAAGAGGAATTTTTCAAGATTTAGGGAACGATAGAATGCCGTTGACACTGTAGTAACTGTTGTAAGAGCCACTAGGGGATGCCAACAATATGAGTGAAAGTTAGAATATAAACAATATATTCACAAAATATCAAGATCTCTTTCCCTGATATTAGTCCAAGTTTGATGCATGAGACAGGGCGCTCAGGGCTGGTGCACTGGGATGACCCTGAGTGATGGGATGGGGAGGGAGGTAGGAAGGGGGTTCAGAATGGGGACATGTGTACACCCGTGGCAGATTCATGCTGATGTATGGCAAAACCAATACAATATTTTAAAGTAATTAGCTTCCAATTAAATAAATTTATATTAAAATAAATAAAATTTTTAAAATAAAATAAATACAAAACAATAATAATTTTACAGTAGAAGAACCCCACCACATCACTTTAACCAAGGGAAGAATTTTATCAGCAGTAATAAAACATGTTCATATTGTGTTCCCTGAAGTGATGTATAAAGAAAGGCATATCACTATTGTCGTCAAAAATGTGTAATCTCAGTGAAATCATTAGTAAACAGCAGACAAATAAAATTAAGGGACTTCCTACAGAATAACTGGCTAGTATTTTTCAAAATGTCAAAGCCATAAAAAACACTGACTCTCCCAATAAATGACCAAAAAAAAAAGATGCAATGACTAATATAATATGGCATTCTGAACTGGACCCTGCTGCTGCTAAGTCGCTTCAGTCGTGTCCGACTCTGTGCGACCCCATGGACTGCAGCCTACCAGGCTCCTCCGTCCATGGGATTTTCCAGGCAAGAGTACTGGAGTGGGTTGCCATTGCCTTCTCCTGTAATTGCATGCTGCTAAGTCACTTCAGTCGTGTCCGATTCTGTGTGACCCCATAGACGGCAGCCCACCAGGCTCCCCCATCCCTGGGATTCTCCAGGCAAGAATACTGGAGTGGGTTGCCATTTCCTTCTCCAATGCATGAAAGAGAAAAGTGAAAGTGAAGTCACTCAGTCTGTCCGACTGTTAGCGATCCCATGGACTGCAGCCCACCAGGCTACTCCGTCCATTGGATTTTCCAGGCAAGAGTACTGGGGTGGGGTGCCATTGCCTTCCCTGCAGAAAAAGAACAGTAAGGGAAATCTGGCATAATCTGAATATATTGTATCAATGATAATTCATCAATTTTTGACTGCTGTTCTGTATCTAGTAAAATGTTTAACATTAAAAAGCCAGATGAACATATATGTGAACTCTATATTACTATTAATATTTTCGAGTCTAAAATTATTTTTAAAAAGTTTAAAAAATTGTCAGTCAACAAAAGTATGAATTAAATCAACCAGTTTAATTTCTACTTGGAAAATACTTTGCAATAAAAAAGAGTTATCTCTTGGGTTTGGCCTTGATTTTTATTCTGTTAGTTCTTGTTTAACTGACATTTTTCAGAGTGGTATCAGAGTCAAAACTCGTTTATAACATTATATTGCATCCCCAAAGGAGAAAAAGTTATCTTCTTACCCTGACAACCAACCACACTTGTCAGCTTGCAACCAACACTGTAATCAGTGACATTTTTTTCATCCTGAAAAATCTGTATATCCATCTCACTGTAAGTACAGTAGAATGCATGCTCTAATAATTGCTGACAGCAAGCTGATGCAGGATGGGTGGAGTTGGGTCTCAGGGAAATCCCACATCTTGCTTTTTCTATTAGCCATATGCAAATACCAGTTAAATTTTGGTTCTCTACAAACTAAGCGCAGGCGGAGGTGGTGGCGGCCCACACATTAAGTGCAGGCAGCGGCGGCACCGGCGGCCCAAGCACTAAGCGTGGTGGAGAGCTACCCCGTGTCCGAGGTCAGGGGTGGCGTCCTAGGTCAGGGGCAGCAGCCGAGAGGAGCTACCCTGCGTCTGAGGTGAGGGGCGACAGCCAGGAGGAGATACCCCACGTCCAAGGCCAGGAACGACAGCCGAGAGGAGCTACCCGGAGTCTGAGGCCAGCAGTGGTGGAGGAGAGGAGCCACACCATGTCTAAGGCCAGGGGTGGCGCCCAAGGCCAGGTGTGGTGGCCAGGAGGAGCAACCCAACCTCCAAGGAGTGGTGGCTGTTGGGGCACAGGAGGGCCTAGAGGAGCCATCCTTACTGAAGGTCAGGAAAGGCACGGGGAGGAGATACCCCTCATCCAAGGTAAGGAACAGTGGCTGTGCTTTGCTGGAGCAGCTGTGAAGAGATACCCCAGGCCCAAGGTAAGAGAAACCCAAGTAAGATGGTAGGTGCTGCAAGAGGGCATCAGAGGGCAGACACACTGAAACCATACTCACAGAAAACTAGTCAATCTAATCACACGAGGACCACAGCCTTGTCTAACTCAATGAAACTAAGCCATGCCTGCGGGACAACCCAAGACAGGCGGGTCATGGTGGAGAGGTCTGACAGGATGTGGTCGACTGGAGAANGGGGATCTTCCCAACCCAGGGGTTGAACCCGGGTCTCCTGCACTGCAGGCAGATTCTTTACCGACTGAGCTACACATTGACCTAATTGTTGGTCACTCGTAATTCTTTGATTCCTGGAAGATCCTGCGAGCTAGAGCTCAGGTTTCAGGATGAGTCAACCCCAGAGGCTTGGGTGGAGCAGGGACTGGGGCAGGAGGGAGACCAGGGAGCAGCGCTTGGGGTCCCAGGGCAGGAGGAGAGATTGGTGTAGTGCAGATGAGAGGTCGTCTGGAGCCCGTGGTGCCCGCCGACAGGTGGCGCTCCTGAGCTGGAGTCAGCATGTGCGTTCCATTCATGTTGGTGTTGGTACCTGTACTGGCACTGATGTCCAGGTTAATGTCCTTGGGCGGGTTGGCGGCAGAGAGCAAAGCCTCAGATACTGAGTTGAGGTTCAGGGAAGGACCTGGTGTTAGAGCTGCCGTGGCCTTCGGCAGATGATCAAGGTTGGGACTTGGCTGTGAGGGAAGCAGCGATCCTATGATGAGAAATGAGTTGAAAGGTGGCACTTGGTTCCTGGAAGAGGTGGAAGTGACTGACTGGAATCAAATGTTAAGAGCTGAGCCTGCATAGGCAGGCCAGGGGGCACTGAGGCTTTAGGGCCGGGAGTAAGAGGCTTCTAGAGGTTTCAACTGCAGAATTCCCTGCTGGTCTGGTGGTTAAGGCTGCACTCCCACTGCAGGGGCCACGGGTTCCATCCCTGGCCAGGGAACGAAGATCGCCGAGCAGTGCAACCAGTAAATAAATAAATAATAAATAAGATCACAGCTGCAAACAGTCCAAACTCTTAGACTAAATAACTTTTGAAAGACTTGCTACAAAGAAATTGCCCAAATGAAAAAAAAAANGCCACGGGTTCCATCCCTGGCCAGGGAACGAAGATCGCCGAGCAGTGCAACCAGTAAATAAATAAATAATAAATAAGATCACAGCTGCAAACAGTCCAAACTCTTAGACTAAATAACTTTTGAAAGACTTGCTACAAAGAAATTGCCCAAATGAAAAAAAAAATGTATTCAAGTGTTTCTTTAAGTTTGTTTCATCATAGCAAGCAATCAGAAACAAGTCAAACAGGCACACTGGTTAAGCACACGTGGATGGATTTTGTAAGGTAGCCGTTAAAAATGTTAACCTCTCACTGCTGCATGGAAAGGCTTATAGAAAATAACATTGAATGGCCTTTCCTGTGAAATACTTCATAATCGCTAAAAAACACATTTAAAGAATATATTTCTATGTACCTTGTCAAGGAGCAGTGGAAAATGCCAAATGTTGTATAATAAGTGACATGTTTTGTGATATAAGCTTACTATGAAGTTATTAATTTAAGGTTAGTTTTAAAGATGTTAAATACTGCACATAAACATGTGATATGTGTTCATCTTAATAAATTAGTACAAACCAAAGTGGCCCTTGCTCGCCACACCTGAGCCCCCAGCCTGTCCCTCTCAACCATAGGCCTCCCCACCCCAAAAGTCACCATTCTGCCTATTGCTCTAAGATTTTATGATCACTCTTCCTTACTCTTTTTCATAGTTTTGTCATCCAAGTGTTCATCCTGAAACTTTCATCTTAATAAATTAGTACAAACCAAAGTGGCCCTTGCTCGCCACACCTGAGCCCCCAGCCTGTCCCTCTCAACCATAGGCCTCCCCACCCCAAAAGTCACCATTCTGCCTATTGCTCTAAGATTTTATGATCACTCTTCCTTACTCTTTTTCATAGTTTTGTCATCCAAGTGTTCATCCTGAAACACTATAGCATGATTTTATTTTTTATATATCTTTTAAGGTTTTTGTAATCTGTAAGTACCTTGTCTGTTAAAACCAAAACTTTCCCTCGCGATATGTTGGAAAAACCCTCTGATCTAGGGAACCTAGATTTTTCTACTGATTGCCTTTCTGTACTATACCATATTTCCTTCCTATCAACTGGCCTTCAGGTCTAGAGGCTAGATTAGATCCAGTCTCCTTTTGGTGAGACTACATTTGGTAGGTTGTTTCTGCTTTTCATCAAGAAGCATAGATCATCTGCTTTTCTCTCTTTTTGTTGTGTTAGCAGCCATTGAGTTTTATTGCCTGGATCCATTCATTTATTAAGTGTTGTGAAATGGTAATATTCCAGTTTGGTCTTTTTTTTTTTTTTTAATCTGTTGGAATACTTTCAAAAGGAGAGAAACTTTCTCTAACCTATGCTTTGTTTTCCCGGTAGAATAGTTCATGTAGGAAAGGCAGGTGAATACGTGGTATTTTAATTTACCAGTTGTTTTTCCTTTCTCTTATATTTAGGTACTTATTTGGCTGCAGCGGAGTCTTAGTGGTGGCATGAAGGATCTTTAGTTGCAGCAAGTGGGATCTAGCTCCCTTACCAGAGGTTGAACCTGGGTCCCCTGCATTGGAAGTGTAGAGTTTTAGCCACTGGACCACCAGGGAAGTCCCAGTTGACCAGTTTTCAAGATACACGTTTGTTTCCTATCATCGTTTGAGAGTGACCAGTTGATTTTTTGTTATTAATATTACATGTGATTATGAATTTTTGGACTTGAACATACTCTATTGGATTTTAGTTCAATTCAGTTGCTCAGTCGTGTTCGACTCTTTGTGACCCCATGAACTGCAGCATGCCAGGCATCCCTGTCCATCACCAACTCCTGGAGCCTACTCAAACTCATGTCCATCACGTCAGTGATGCCATCCACCCATCTCATCCTCTGTCGTCCCCTTCTCCTGCCTTCAATCTTTCCCAGCATCAGGATCTTTTCAAATGAGTTGCTTCTTCACATCAAGTGGTCAAAGTATTGGAGTCTCAGGTTCAGCATCTGTCCTTCCAATAAATATTCAGGACTTATTTCCTTTAAGATTGACTGGTTTGATCTCCTTGCACTCCAAGGGACTCTCAAGAGTCTTCTCCGACACCACAGTTCAAAAGCATCAGCTCTTTAGCACTCAGCCTTCTTTATAGTCCAACTCTCACATCCATACATGACTACTGGAAAAACCATAGCTTTGACTAGATGGACCTTTGTTGGTAAAGTAATGTCTCTGCTTTTGAATATGCTATCTAAGTTGGTCATAGTTTTTCTTTCAAGGAGCAAGCATCTTTTAATTTCACGGCATCAGTCACCATCTGCAGTGTTTTTGGAGCCCCCCAAAGTAAAGTCTCTCAGTATTTCCATTGTTTCCCCATCTGTTTGCCATGAAGTGATGGGACCAGATGCCATGATCTTAGTTTTCTGAATGTTGAGTTTTAAGCCAACTTGTTCACTCCTCTTTCACTTTCATCAAGAGGTTCTTTAGTTCTTCTTCGCTTTCTGCCATAAGGGTGGTGCCATCTGCATATCTGAGGTTATTGATGTTTCTCCCGGCAATCTTGATTCCAGCTGTCGGTTTTAAATAATTGCAATTAGCTTTATGGAAGCTCAGATACTTCACTGCTCCTTTAGCCTGTAGGAGCCTCTTCAGATGGCTGCGGAGTCTCTAGAGGAGCTTCCTGATGCTCTGGAATGACAAGATGTGACCGGTTCGTCATGTACCTTCCTGCCCCATTCCTGGAGTCAGCCATTCCTCTGAGAAGGCTTGGCTTCCTGTAGTTGGAAATGGGGTTCACTCTCCTCTTTCACTTTCATCAAGAGATTCTTTAGTTCTTCTTCACTTTCTGCCATAAGGGTGGTGCCATCTGCATATCTGAAGTTATTGATGTTTCTCCTGGCAATCTTGATTCCAGCTGTCGGTTTTAAATAATTGCGATTAGCTTTATGGAAGCTCAGATACTCCACTGCTCCTTTAGCCTGTAGGAGCCTCTTCAGGTGGCTGCGGAGTTTCTAGAGGAGCTTTCTGATGCTCTGGAATGACAAGATGTGCCAGGTTCATCATGTACACTCCTGCCCCATTCCTGGAGTCAGCCATTCCTCTGAGAAGGCTTGGCCTCCTGTAGTTGGAAATGGGATTTCAAGGCCACAGTATTTGCATTAGCAATGCTTTTGCTGTGGGGATGGCTGTTGTTTCTAGGTCTTTTTCCATGGACTCAGCTGAGACATATTACTTTTAAAGATAAAATACTTTATCAGTTTATACTGATACAGTTAAAATTCAGAACTAAAAGTGTTTACTTCTTCCCTAGAAAGGTCTTAACATGAAATGCAAGGGTAGTACACAATTTGTTACAAAATTTGAGTTAATATGAACAAACTTGATTTAATCCTTAGTTCTAATCCATAGTTCTCAGCAAATGTGAGATCTAATGCCCTCTCCCATCAGTATCAGTGGCTGATTCTCAGGGGTGGGGGCTTTCACCCCACCTGTATAACTTCTTGTTGCAACATATGTAGCTTGAAAAACTTCATAGGTTATTCCAGTCTCCTCCTTCACTTCCCACCTCCACTCCAGTGGGAAAGTCTTGCTCTAATCCTGGTTTCCTCACTGGTGGGAGCAGACTTAAGTCTCCTGTGGCCTTTCCTGGTCTGTTGGGACTTGCCCCAGACCTCTCTTTGCCTTGCTGCGGGCCCCTGCTGGGGTTGGGGAGGGAATAAACAAGAGCCTGTCCACTCCTGTGGTTCTTCAGCCCATTCCTGGCTGTGTGTGTGTCACAGAGCAGTACACAGTGACTGGGCTGATGGAAGCAACTCAGATGATGGTGGACATCGATGGGGACGTCCTTGTGTTCCTGGAACTGGCTCAGGTAGGATGACAGGGAAGGAATCTCTCCAACATTCTCAGCTCTGGGCTCTGCCTGTTGGCAGCAAATGGGGAGGGTTCAGGAGGTGGTGGGTAGGAAGGAAACCCATTGACAGACTTGGTTCCCCCAGTGGGCAGACCTATCTTATCCTCCAGGCCAGAGGATTCACCTCAACATGCCAAGAGGAGAGGCTGGCTGTGGCAGGAAGGGACGGAGACTTCAGGCAACCGCTGGGCAGGGAGGGAACCCCAGAGCCCTGTATAGACGTGGTTGCTGCCTGCTGAGGTCATTTGAGGCACACTGGGGACTCTCCATCTCAGATGAACTTCCTACCTGCATTTTCCCAAGTGATACTGTTAGTTGCTCAGTCATGTCTGGCTCTCAGAGACCCCATGCACTTTAGCCTGCCAGGCCCCCCTGTCCATGGGAATCTCCAGGCAAGAATACTGAAGTGGGTTGCCATTTCCTCCTCAAGGGGATCCTGCTGACCCAGGGATTGAACCCAGGTGTCCTGCATTGCGGGCAGATTCTTTACTGTCTGAGCCACCAAAACAGGCAAGCAAAATCTCCCCTAGCAGCCCTCAGGGTGCCAACAATTCTAAAGATTAGTTTATGAAGTTAAAATATGCCAGATATGCCTGGGAGGTCAGCTCTCTAAGCTCGCTTGTCAGCACCTTAGTGCAGGTTGCCCTGGTCCAGCACGGAGGACGAGGGGTCAGATCTGAGGAGGGCAGACCTCATAGGACTGTGGGTTTCTGGGGCTGCTGGGGGCAGGTCACGGATGAGATGGGGATGGTGCCAAGGAGCAAATCCATGTCATTCCGTCATGGTTTTGTGTGGCCTTGCCTCTCGAGGTGGGTTCTTTGTGACTCAGGGCCTTTGCCCACCTGTGCCAAAGCTCTGGCTCTGAAGGCAAAAGTAGACATCTGTGTGCAGACCTTGGCTCAGGGGTCCCAGCACAGACATGCTCCTGTCTGTTCCCAGTTCCACTGTGCGTACCAGTTGGCTGACTGGTGTCTTCACCACATCTGTACCAACTACAACAATGTGTGTCGCAAGTTCCCCCGAGACATGAAGGCCATGTCCCCAGGTGAGCATCCCTAGCGGCATTTGTCGCCTCCCTCTCCTTGGGTCCAAGCCTCTGACCTGACCCCAGGGCGCCTAGAGGCTGTCAAAGACCCCTGTGGGTGGGGAGTAGCCTGCACGCATGCACCCAGCCCAGCAGAGGGGGTCCTGGAAAAAGTGCTGGTGTGGAGGGTGGCCCCCCTTCCACCCTGGCCCACTGGGCAATTCATTCTGCCCCTCTGAGCTTCTGCTTTTCACAGGTACAGACTAGAGGTGGTATTTTTTTAGATGTTTGTGGACCAAACTCCACAATAAGAAATACATTTTTGTTTGTTAATTTTTACAATGTTGGTTGGTTTCTGCCAAACAACAATGCAAATCAGCCATAATTGTATATATATCCCCTCCCCTTTGAGCCTCCCTCCCATCCCCACATCCCACCCCTGGTATTTTTTTAGATGTTTGTGGACCAAACTCCACAATAAGAAATACATTTTTGTTTGTTAATTTTTACAATGTTGGTTGGTTTCTGCCAAACAACAATGCAAATCAGCCATAATTGTATATATATCCCCTCCCCTTTGAGCCTCCCTCCCATCCCCACATCCCACCCCTCTAGGTTATCAAGAATTACATTTTATCTTGTGACCTAGTACACATATTGAAAAATTTATCAGTTGTTTTTAATACTGTTCATGACTCATGACATTAATTTCATAACCTAGGAACGGGCACAAGTCACAGCTTGGACAACACAGGTCTGGGTATCCTCTGGGGCCCCTGTAGCTCGGTCTCTGCT
>SJYX01020573.1:5423-15910 GCA_006410675.1 Oreotragus oreotragus | reverse complement strand
CTCATTGGAAAAGACTCTGATGCTGGGGGGAACTGGGGGCCGAAAGAGAAGGGGATGACAGAGGATGAGATGGCTGGATGGCATCACGGACTCGATGGACATGAGTCTGAGTGAACTCTGGGAGTTGGTGATGGACAGGGAGGCCTGGCGTGCTGTGATTCATGGAGTCGTGAAGAGTTGGACACGACTGAGTGACTGAACTGACTGAACTGTGGCAACTCATGTTCCCAAAGGAGAAGTGAAACTTTGGCCACCACTTCCCTAGGAGAAGGAAATGGCAACCCACTCCAGTATTCTTGCCTGGAGAATCCCATGGACAGAGGAGCTTGGTGGGCTACAGTCCACGGGTCGCAAAGGGTGGACATGACTGAGCAACTTCACTTTCACTTCACTTCCCTATGAACAATTCAAGTGTAACTCTCTTTAAGTGAGAGTGTGGTAGGCAACCCTGCAGACTAGCAGCATCAATATCCTGGGAGCTTTTAGAGACAGCAAATGTCAGATCCTACCTAGAACTACTGGATCCAACCACAGAGCCATGAGGATCCCAGGGGATTCCAGTGAACCCTAAGGTCTGAGAAACCCTGGCATGGAAAGCAAACTCTGGAGTCAGAATAATAATGGTGGCAATTCAGGATGGTGTGTCCAGTAGAGTCAAGCAAGTTATCAACAATGTTTTAACAGATAAGGAAACAAGGCAATGAGAAGTAACTTGTCTAAAGGCACAAAGTTAATGCAGACATACCTAGTTTTATTGTCCTTCCCTTTATTGCACTTAAGATACTGCGCTTTTTTTTTTTTTTTTTTTTTTTTACAAATAGAAGCTTTCTAGCAACTCTGGTTTGAGCAAGTCTATCAGTACTGCTTTCCAACTGTATTTGTCCACTTTATGTCTCTTTGTCACATTTTTCTAATTCTTGCAATATTTTAAACCCTCCACCAGTGAAAATAATACTCTTTGATGAAGATTCAAATGATGGCTAGTATTTTTCAGCAATAAAGTTTTAATTAATGTATGTCTTGTTTTCCATATAATGCTATTGCACACTTAATGGAGTATAATATAATGTAAACATAAATTTTATATCCAGAGGAAGCCAAAACATTTGTATGACTTCCTTTATTGCAGTATTTGCTTTACTGTGGTTGTCTGGAAGCAAATCTGCACTGTAGCTGAGAGACACCTATGAATGGAAAAGGAAGTTAAATAATAGTTCAGTTCAGTTGCTCAGTTGTGGCTGACTCTTTGTGACCCCATGGACTGCAGCACACCAGGCTTCCCTGTCCTTCACCAACTCCCCGAGCTTGCTCAAACTCATGTCCTTCAAGTCAGTGATGCTATCCAACCATCTCATCCTCTGTTGTCCGCTTCCCTCCTGCCCTCAATCTTTCCCAGCATCATCCCAGGTCTTTTCCAAGTAGTCACTTCTTTGCATAAGTATTGGAGTATTGGAGTTTCAGCTTCAACATCAGTCCTTCCAATGACTATTCAGGACAGATTTCCTTTCGGATTGACTGGTTTGATCTCCTTGAAATCCAGGGGACTCTTAAGAGTCTTCTCCAACACCATGGTTCAAAAGCATCAAAATAACACCTAAATTGAAGTCCTGAGTCTGCTACTTACTAGCTCTAGGAAACCTTGAACAAGTTACCCAAACTTTCTGAGGCTTTCTTATCTAAAAAAATAGAGGTGGTATATACATTCCACAGTTGTTATGTAGATTAAATGAGATTACCTATATAATTGTTTAGGTTAAATGCTTCTGATAATCTCTGGGAAAAAAGTAGTCATTCTGTTCAAGAATAAATATATACAGTTATCCTTATGTTAGATGTGAGATGGGAGTGAAGGTAACCATAACAGGTATGCGAGAGAATACTGAGAGGAATCTACTTAACTTTCAGATCTTTGGCTGTGGAAATACAGGATATATTCCAGGGACAGAGTTTACAGAAGAAATTAACAGGTCTGAGACTTCAAAGAGAAAATGAAAGAAGTCATGAGAGGGAATTTTAAACCAGTATCTTTTGTTGCCAATTAGCAGACAATTTTTACTTAATGTTTGCATTAAGCCCTGAGGTGTTTTAAGTTAGCATAATCAATCATTTTGCCATGTGATTTGCCTTAGGTTTTCCTTTTTTTTTTTTTGCTTTGTTTCTTTTTTCTTTTTTTAGCAAGTGGTTTACTCAATAGGGTAGAAGATGAGAGACATAAAAAAGTGGAACCTGTTAAGAGTTGTGAGGTTAAAATCATGTTCCTAGAATCCTGGTTCTATAACTAGGCCTGCCAAGCCACGAGGCAAACTGAGAAGTCTCCTGCAGTGTTTTCTAAGAAACCCAATACAAAAAGAAAAGGAACAACCTAAAAGCAAGCAGTATGAGGTCTTTGCGGCTGCAAAGACCCTCCCCTGTTTTAACCAGTGCACACACACCATGAGTGCACAATTCACCCTTATACACACACACACACACACACACACACACACACACCCTTATATCCATTCCCCATTTATCTGCCTCCAATATTTTGCTTTGCTGGTAACCAAAGCAGAGATTCTGAAATTACATGGAACATTTGAAAATAAAAAAAAAAAAGACTCAAATTTCCTTTAAAATATATTTTTGCTTTGAAATTTATCACCAGGCGCATGTAACATGGGGCATGCTACCGTGTAGGCAGGGGACCTTGCTAGGGTTCCTCATGCCATTTAAACCTCCAATTTCTTAATTATCACCTACTTCCCACTCCCTAGAATGAACCTGTTGGTATATTTTATAGTATTAATAGATCTGTTATTAGCAATTGTGTTTCAGAATTGCTTTTCATATAAAAGACTTGCACTGACTGTGTCATCCCATTGATCTTACCTCAATGTGCTCCTTACAGTCATTTCAAACGGCTAATAACTTGCTAATATAACTTTACAGGTACATTTTGTCCCTTTCTCTCCACTGATTGTAGACATACCAGCTCATTAAACGCTGTGAAAGAACACAGGTTAAGGTCCTTTCTTTTAACAAGCCAGCCATGTGAAACTGAAGTCTGAGCTCTTTCCCTTGTAATGATCTTGCTGCGCCACCTCCATAATAGCAGGAGGTAAGGTGTGTGGCGAGAATATCTCACAGAGCTGCTTCTACAAGGCATAATTAATTTGGGGGTGGTATTTTCTAAAGTTTTCTTTCAGATCTTGCTTTAATCTTCTTGTTCCTCTCTCGTGTCATTGCCACATCTCATCGGTGCAGGTAGTGGGCCAACTGAGGAGCACACCAAGGCCACACTGCAAAAAGAAGGTGTTGAGGCAGACTTGGGCACTAACATTCCTGGTTCTAGCCTGGAGCTACTTTTAACAACACAGAAAAAGACAGCAAGTTGCGGTCATGTAGCAAAATAGCATCAGGGACGGTGTGAGTCTGCAGGAGTCCTCAAGCGTTGGTGGTTGCTAGCTATACAGGTGCTAACTATAAAACACAGGATTTTCTGTCCTCGGAAGTCCTTCTGATTGCATCTGATTTGCGGGTTAAGTTGGAATGAAAAGTGTTTGCACTAGTCCAGACTGTTTAATAAACTGCTTACATATAAAGGTGAAATAGGCCTGAAATTACTTAAATACTCAATAACAAAATAGAAGCCAGTTAATAGTAGAACTATTAAGAAGTTAGCAGTGTCTCTTGCTGAGTTTACTGTGTATTTATATAAAACAAATATTGCATACCTGCCAGAAAAAAAATCACAGTTTTAATTTTAATTCCATTACCCCAGTTAAATTAACACAAAATGACAAAGTTGCTCAGTAATTGTGTTCTTTTATTATACCCACTGCTTATGCTTTCAAATAAAATCAGTCAGCTCTTACAGTGTTTTTCACAGGAGACCCTTTCAGTGAATTCCTGCTTCCAGAGTCTTCACTTAGATTAAACCCCTGCTGACTCAATTCTAAAAAAAATCACAGTTTTAATTTTAATTCCATTACCCCAGTTAAATTAACACAAAATGACAAAGTTGCTCAGTAATTGTGTTCTTTTATTATACCCACTGCTTATGCTTTCAAATAAAATCAGTCAGCTCTTACAGTGTTTTTCACAGGAGACCCTTTCAGTGAATTCCTGCTTCCAGAGTCTTCACTTAGATTAAACCCCTGCTGACTCAATTCACTTACAGGTATTTTCATAACCTCTTTCACACGAACATAAATGTTCATGGGCTACATCCAAGAAGTTAACAAGCCTAAGATAAGAGCTCTGCTGAGCAATGAATTCAATTCCTGCTCTACTTTGAGGGAGAACATGGGATGCTAGCAAAATAATGAAATGCAATACATCAACTTGTCTGCCTAGAGAACTCAACTCGCTCAGAATAAATTAATTTAAACCACCAATCCGGAGAGTTGAAATGCAAATGACCAACATGGCTGTATTACCCAGTCTATCTAGTTTTCACCCTCGCAGTACTTTTCAGTGGTTGGAACACAGTTCTCCTGTAATGCTATGTACACATTGCCATTCTAGCCTTTNAGAACTCAACTCGCTCAGAATAAATTAATTTAAACCACCAATCCGGAGAGTTGAAATGCAAATGACCAACATGGCTGTATTACCCAGTCTATCTAGTTTTCACCCTCGCAGTACTTTTCAGTGGTTGGAACACAGTTCTCCTGTAATGCTATGTACACATTGCCATTCTAGCCTTTATTTCACACTTCTTTGGATGACGTTTTTTCCCTAGGGATCCTGGGTGCCCTGAAGGTAGCATGTATATTTTGGTTTTAACAAATACTTGTCATATGAGTGAATGAGTAGTAATAGATTGAATATTTTTAAATTTCCATTTTCTTTCAGATGACCTGAGCTCTTAATTTATAACTTATGTGTTTAGTATTCATACTGTATTATGTTTGCAGATATTTTAAATTTCAAATGTACCATCTTTATTTTGCTAATCATCTTCCAAAGACCTTTTCAAATGTAACTTGAGCCATGAAGCCTTTGCCACTTCTTCTAACAGCTAGATCTCTTCCTTCTTTGATTACTCATAGCTCTTGAAACATACTTCTGTTTTAGAGCCTTTCTTGCTGCTTTTAATTTAGAGTTATTTATTTAATTTTTATTTCCCCAAACCCACAATTGGCTAAAATTTTCTCAAGGACAGGCAAGGACCACCTTTTCACAGTTGCCAAGTTCAGCATATATTCATGTATATATGCTGCTGCTGCTAAGTCGCTTCAGTCATGTCCGACTCTGTGCAGCCCCATAGACGGCAGCCCACCAGGCTCCCCCGTCCCTGGGATTCTCCAGGCAAGAACACTGGAGTGGGTTGCCATTTCCTTCTCCAATGTATGAAAGTGAAAAGTGAAAGTGAAGTCGTTCAGTCATGCCCGACTCTTAGCGACCCCATGGACTGCAGCCTTCCAGGCTCCTCCATCCGTGGGATTTTCTAGGCAAGAGTACTGGAGTGGGGTGCCATTGCCTCTCCATCATGTATATATAAGAGTTGTTGATTCACCTTAACTAAAAATTGATCCAAGATATGGCTCAATATTATGAAAGCTATCTTAAAAATTTTGTCAGGGGAATGTGTAATTTCCTGGGTTCTGTCACCATAGCAAAAATTTGAAATGGCAGACTGGTGTTACAGCTCAGTTTTATTTGGCAAGCAAAGGAAAATGCATCCTTGAGGATTGAGAGCAGGTGGACCCAAAAGAAGGGCTCAGTCTTGGCTCCTCTTTTTGTATGTTCTCTCTCCTTCCCCTGGGCCTGCTCTACGTAAACTGGGCTAGCCGGGAGGGCTGTTTGCTTCATCTGAGGTTCTCACTCCAGTCCTCGAATGGATTTTCTTTTGTTCCATTTTCATGGGCTTTTTCCTTTCTTTGCCTTTTAGCCACTGCCATTTTGGACTCCTGTTTCCTATTCTAGCTACCTAACAATTTTACAAAAATAAAACATGATCCCTGCTTATAAAAAGTTCTGGTCTTAAAAAACATGAATTTTACCTAAATGACTCACTAAAATGATGAATGTGGGCTAAAATAGTTATAATTAATAGAATAGCGAAGAAGCAATATTTTCATGTAAAAAAATAAATAAATACAAAAAATAAAAAGTAAAAAAGAACAAGAACTATAATCTATGAAAAACAAGTATCAGGAGTTATACTGTAATACAGTGGAATGAGCCCTGCCATTTGCTTTTTTAAGCGACCTTGGCAAATTCGCATTGCCTTCTAGGATCTCTATAAAATGGATAATCATACCCACTTTATTTATTGTGAAAAAGATGAGATTTCTGAAGCTTCTTTTAAACTTCAAGGTGCTACACAAATATGATTTAAACACACAGAGGATGTGGCTTCAGGAATAGAAGGAAATGGAGATGGATGGAAAGTATTATGTCATATTGAAAACTCTCAGGGTAGCTTGAATTTGAGGAAGTAGAAAGTAGAACATGTGTATCTATCTTTAATGTGGAGAATGATATTATAAAAGTAGCTTTAAGATGTATAATTGCAAAGTATTCAGAAATACGTCTGCCAGAGAAAGACAAATACTGTATATTCTTACCTATATATAGAATCTGAAAGAACTGAACTCCTAGAAATAGAAAGTAGAATGATGATTTCCAGGAGCTGAGGAAATGAGATGTTGGTCAAAGGGTACAATCTTCCAGTTACAACATGAATAAATGTGGAGGGTCTAATGTACAATGTAGTGTCTATAATTAACATTGTATTGTGTTAACATACTTGAAAGTTGCCAAGAGAGGAGTTCTTGAATGTTCTCACCACCAAAAAATGCTAATTATGTGAGATATTTTGTGGTGTCAACTAACCTTATTGTGGTAATCATTTTGTAATATATTGTCCCCTTGTATACCTTAAGCTTATATAATGTTATGTCACTTAAGGGGGACAGGGATACAATAAATTTGTATGTAGGGGGCCAGACATTACCATTTTTTGAAAAAACGTACCAGGTTATCCTAATGTGAAGCAAATGGAGAATCAGACTGTATGCAGTGTTTATTTTACTTTAATATGCATAAGTTCCACTTGAGGACATTGTCAATATGCATGTTTTGATGCAGTGAGTCTGGATTGTAACTGAGATTCTGTGTTTGTAATAAGTCAGTCATAGGTCCTAACAATATCCTCTTGACTCTCAAATAAATAAACTTTAATAAAAAAATTTTTTAATGATCTGCAATTCTTAGAAATAAAAATTTCTATACAGTATGTTGTATTTGGGAGAAATATTTTTAGGGTAGTTTTTTCCCCACAAGTTTTATTGAGACATAATGGGCATGTAAGATTTCTTAAGTTCAGCATAAACAAAATAATGATTTAATATATATTTATTGCCAAATTATTACTACCATAAGTTTTGTAAACATCTGTCACTTCACATAGTTAAAAAAAGTTTTCCCCTGTGATGAGATCTTTTATGATCTACTATGTCAACATCTTTCAAATACATAATGATAGTATAGTATTAATATTAGTATTAGTATTAATACTAAATGTAGTGTTAATGATAGTCATCATGCTATACATTACATCCCCAGAATTTATTTATATTATAATGGGAAGTTTGTACTTTGTGACCACATTTACAGATTTCCCAACTTTTCATTCCCTTGCCCTGATAGCCACAAATATGGTCTGTATCCATGACTTTGGCTATTAGATTTCCCACATAAGTACTTATAAAGTGCTTTCCTCTCTGACTTATTTCTTAGAATAATGGTAGAATTTCCGTATCTTTTATGGCTGAATACTATTCCATTGTACATATGTGTGTTTATGTGTATGTACATAAACATATATAAATATATGAAAATATGTAAATATTGGGTATGCTAAAAAGTTCATTCAAATCTTTCCTTAAGCTATGACAAAAAACTCAAAAATTTTTGGCCAGCTCACATATATATTCCCCATTTTCTTTATCCATTCATACCTCAATAGATACTTAGGTTGTTTCTATGTCTTGGCTATTTTAAATAAAGCTGCAATAAACAGGGTAGTGTGTTCTTTTCAAGATAGTGATTTCATTTTCTTCAGATAGTTTCTAGAAGTAGAGTTGTTGGATCATATGGTAGTTGTATTTTTAACTTTTTGAGGAGACTCCTACTGTTTCTTGTAGTGCCTATACCAATTTTCATTCTCACCAACAGCAATCAAGAATTCCCTATTCTTAGCATCCTTGCAAAACTTGTCTCAAGAAAAATTGTTTATTTTTACAGTAGGTCCTTGTTAGTTATCTATTCTAAACATAGCACTATGTACATGTCAGTGCCAAACTCCCAATTTATCTCTCCCTTCTCACTTCCCCCCAGGTAACCACAAATTCATTCTCTAAGTCTGTGAAACTTACCTGCTTTGTAAATAAGTTTATTTGTATCATTTTTAAGATTCTGCATATAAGCAAAATGATATGATATTTGTCTTTATCAGACTTACTTCATTTAGTATGATAATCTTCGGGTCCTCTGTTTTGCTGCAAATGGCATTATTTCATTAGTTTTAATGCCTGAAATATTCCATTGTATATTCTTCAGCTATACAGTATATTCTTCAGCTATTGATGGATATTTAGGTTTCTTTCATGTCCTGGCTATTGAAAACAGTGCTGCAATGAACATTGAGGTGGGCATGTAACTTTTTGAACCATATCTCTTTTTTGATAATAGCTCTTCCCTGGTGGCTCAGATGGTAAAGTGTCTGCCTCTAGTGTGGGAGACCTGGGTCCGATCCCTGGGTCAGGAAGATCCTCTGGAGAAGGAAATGGCAATCCACTCCAATACTCTTGCCTGGAAAATCCCATGGACAGAGGAGCATAGTAGGCTATAGTCCATGGGGTTGCAAAGAGTCAGACACAACTGAGCGACTTCACTTCACTTCATTCTAACAGAAGTGAGGAACTTTTGACTTGCATTTGCCTAATGATTATGATGTCAAACACCTTTGTATGAACCTGTTGGCCACTTGAATATCTTTTTCGGAAAATGTCTATTCAGGTACTTTGCTCATTTTTAAAATTGAATTATTTATAATTTTGATATGAGTTGTAGAATTTCCTTATATAAGAATATTTTGGATATTAACCCCTTATCAAATACATTATTTGCAAATGTTTTCTCTTATGCAGTAGGTTTTCACTTAATTTTGTTTATTGTTCTCTTTGCTATGTAGAAGTTTTTTACCCTTTCCCCATTGTGTATTCTTGGATCTTTTGTTGTAAAGCAGTTGACCACATAAGTGTGGGTTGATTTCTAGGCTCTCTTTTCTGTTCTATTGATTTACATTTGTGGTTTTATGTCAGCACATACTCTTTTGACTACTATAGCTTTGAATATAGCTTGAAATCAGGAAGTGTAACACCTTGAGCTTTGTTCTTTCTCAGGATTGCTTTGGTTATTCAAGGTCTTGTTTTGTCCCATACAAGTTTTATAATTCATTTTCTATTCCTATAAAAAACACCATTGGAATTATGATAGGAATTGCATTGATTCTATGGATGGCTCTGGGAAGCATGAGCACTTTACCAGTACTAATTTTTCTAATCTATGAGCCCTGGATATCTTTCCATCAATGTGTTTTCAATTTCTTTCATCTATATCCCTAGTTCTCAGTATATAAACCTTTCATCTCCTCGGTTAAATTTATTCCTAAGTGTTTTGCTTTTGGTACTATTTAAATGAGTTTTCTTTTTCAGATATTTTGTTGTTAGTGTGAGGAAACACTACTGACTTTTGTGTGTTCATTTGATATGCTGCCTCTTTACTGAATTCACTTATTAATATAACAGGGTTTTACTGTTTGAATCCTTAGGATTTTCTATGTATAAAATCGTTATTTGTAAACAAGGATAATTTAACTTCCTTCCAAATTCGAATGCCTTATTTTTCCTCATTGCTCTGATTAGGACTTCCAGTACTATGCTCAATAGAAATGGTGAACAAAACCTCATTTTGTTCCTAATACTTGTGCAGAGCTTTTGCTATTGAGTATGATGTTAGCTTGGGCTTGGCAGATTGTTTTAAACTCTAAAATTTTAAAACACACGCAAAAAGCACTCAGCATGCCCTGGTGACTGAGAGACCAGAACTAGGAGACTAAGCTTGGAGATAGTTGTTGCTGTTCAGTCACTAAATCGTGTCTAGCTCTTTGCAAACACATGGGCTGCAGCATGCCCGGTTCCTCTATCCTCCACTACCTCCTGGAGTGTGCTCAGATTCGTGTCTATTGAGTCAGTGCTGCTATCTAACCATTTCATCCTCTGCCACCCCCTTCTCCTCCCACCCTCAATCTTTTCCAGTATCAGCGTCTTTTTCAGTCAGGTGGCTCTCCTCATCAGGGAGCCAAAGGACTGGCGCTTCATCTTCAGCAGCAGTCTTTCCAATGAACATGCAGAGCTAGTTTCTTTAGGATGGACTGCTTTGATCTCCTGGCAGTCCAAGGGACTCTCAAGAGTCTTCTCCCACACCACAGTTCA
>SJYX01020567.1:233886-274980 GCA_006410675.1 Oreotragus oreotragus | reverse complement strand
CAGACTCTTGGTGTAGGGCCTAGAAATCGGCATTTTCAGTCAACCTCCCAGATAATTCCTATTTTGCACATAAGCATGAGTGTCCTGGGCTGAGGAAACAGCACAAAGGCTTGGCTCAGGATTTAGTTAGTCGCTCAGTTATGTTTGACTCTTTGAGATCCTGTAGACTGTAGCCCGCCAGACTCCTCTGTCCTTGGGATTCTCCAGGCAAGAATACTGAAGTAGGTTGTCATTTCCTTCTCCAGGGGATCTTCCCAACCCAGGAATCGAACCTGATCTGAGCATATTTTGCAGGCAGAGTCCAGGATAGAGAGGAGATTGGTTCTGCTTTGCAGCCACGGTACCAGCCCTAGGACTCCTGCTGTTGTTTCCCGAGGCTCCAGGCCCGTGGAGGGGAGGCACCCCTTACCACCCAGCCAGCCGCTCTGCCGGGAAAGCAGTCTTGGGCTCTGGCGCTCCCACCACCCTGGACCAGCTCGCTGGCTAGGATGAGGCCCTGTGCAGGGAGGAGAATGTGTTGTCCGGATTGCCGTGCCTCTGGGTGGTGGTGGAGAGTCCTGCTGTGCTCTGAGTCACCTGCTCTTGGGGCCTGAGACAGGAACCGTACGGGTATCAGAACACCTTGCAGATGTATAAGACTCATTTTCCTCTAGGACCACAGAGTACTTGGTCCTCTACTTTGAAGATAGGATGATTAACTTAGTATCCGCTGAGCACAGTACCAGTGACCTCGTTTAGGGATGCCAGTGCTACCACTGAGACCTTCCCTGGGGGGCTTGCCTTTGGCTGATTGTAGCTTCTCCTCCAGGGGGCTCAGAGGCAGGCAGTCAGGGCATAACTGGTGCAGGTGTGCAGAAGGCCAGCTTCCTCGCCTGCAAGCAGACATACTCAAGGGTACAGTTCATACCCCAGAGACCTGCTGTGGGGTCAGGCTGAGACTAGAGTCACCTGCAACCATGTCCTTGCTTAGCTTCTCCCCCATCCTACCGTGCTAAGGAACATCCTGTAGAACTCCCTCCGTAAGTCACTTGCCAGATTGCCCATCTCAAGATCTGTTTCTAGGGAGCTTGACTTAAGACAGGAGAGCAACAGCATGATCCAGACGCTGGAGCCAGAGAGAGCAAGTCCTGGTTCTGCTGCTTCCAAGCTGTGTGACTCTGGGAAAGTTTCTAAACGTCTCTGATATAAAGTGAGGCTACTATGTTCATTTGATGTGATGAGACATGTGAGTGCTCCAGTCATGTTAATGATTTGATGGTTCTTTCAGATCAGACTCTTTAAGATGTTCAGCAGTTATTTCATTACAAAAGTGGATTCTCTATTAATATGAAATATGAAAAGAAACAGACTCACCAGATCACCTCTGAGGATTTAAGCAATGTTGAAGTTCTGGAAAAGTTAACCCATTTCCTACTTTTCTGTAATCCTCGCTCCCCATTTTTCTTTGGGGATTTTTCTGAACCAGCCAGTTTCTTGGGAGACTAGTTAAAGGCTTTGTAACAAGGTTTCTCAACCTTAGTACTCTTGACATTTTGAGCCAGATAATTCTTTGTGATAGGGAGGCTGCCCTGTGCATTGAAGGATGTTTAACACCATCACTTCCACACACACATACCCACTCCACCCTTCCCCTAATCCACCCTCAGCTATGACAATCAACAATGTCTCCAGATATTGCCAAATGTCCCTTGTGGTGTGGAAGGGGCACAAAATTGCCCTTGGGGGAGAACCACTGTTTTATATCGTAAATCCCTCATCCCCAACCAGTGGAGCTGTATATCCATTATTCAGCTTTTAAGTGCCAGCATTAGAGTGCCATTACTAAAGTATTCAATAGAATGATCAAACCGCACGGGTTGCCTGGGACTTCCCTGGGTCGAGCACTGAAAGTCCCAGGTCCCAGGTGGCCCAGGTTGGGGGAGGCAGGTCTGTGCCGGTAGAAACATTTTACATGCTCCAATTAAGGTCACTGCCTGCTTCCGTATGCGTGAGAGCCATAATCACTTCCCTGGAAAGGTAGAAAGTGATGTTTAGAAACAGCACACTATTTCCAGTTTATTCCAGTGTGTTTTAATGCGTTTTCCGTAGGTCCCCCTCCTCCCGTCCTCAGTAGCCTGGCTAGACATGCCTGCACTGAATTCTTTCCACGTAAGCAGTCCCTTTGCCATTTTACAGGCACTTCTTCATCTTTTTGCTCTGTTATTGGATCTTTTCACTTGGATTTCACATGCTCTTCGGTGCCCTCCTTGCCCTGCGTGTCCTCTCCAGTGTCCTTGCCTCAAAGTCCAATGTTTTATCTGAAATTTTCCTGTGTTTGCAAAATGACTTCAGCCACAGGTGACAAGGAGATAAAAGCAAGAAGTAAGCCATGGTTGGTTTGAGCCACTGGGCGCTCTAATTTTCCCAGCTCTTGCAAAACTGGGGAAATGATGAGCTGGTGTTGCAGCTGCTGTGAAGTTCCTGGAAGCTTCAGGAATTTGTACAACGGGCAGGATATTGGCAGGATATAATTATGAGCGTGCATTTCAGAGATCACCAGCTTGAAGCCTAAACTTATTTTTTCCATTAATAGAAACACTTCAGTTTTTGCAATAATCATCATGAGAATTATTGGTCCCTTATATGAGTTTTTACCTATTATGTGTGCTAAGTTGCTTCAGTCATGTCCAACTCTTAGCCTGCCAGGCTACTGTGTCCATGGGATTCTCCAGGCAAGAATACTGGGGTGGGTTGCCATGCCCTTCTCCAGGGGATCTTCCTACCCAGGTGTTGAACCGGAGTCTCTTATGTATCCTTTATTGGCAGGAAGGTTCTTTACCACGAGCACCACCTGGGAAGCCCCTTACCTATTATAGTTCAGTCCAATTACAGTTGTATGTGAGGGTGGATTATAATTCTCCTGGAGCTTGAGGTGGGAATTGGATACAAGGATGATGGTGATGGTCATGGTGTCATGTATCGAGGGCTTGCTGAGTGTCAGACATTCTGCTAAGTACTTTACAGGCATGAACTCATTTAATTCTTACAACAACCAGGGAAGGTAGGGTGTATTATTATCCCCGTTTCTAAGAAAACAGAGCCCTTCAGGAATAACTCTTGGCCCAAAATTGGATTCACTGAGTGAATCCATTCCTCAAACCCACTGATCCCTCTGATTCAAGATCCCAGAGCCCTAACCACTTTATGTGGGCAAAGGACCAGCCACATGGCTGCCAGTCCCTACTCTGCTTCCCTTTGAACCAGGCAAGCAGAAGATGAGACTCTGATCTCAACCTGACGCTGGACCAGAGCTATCAGTCTTTTCCTCCCCCGCCTGCTGCCTTCTGCCATCATCCCTTCTTGAATCGAAAGATGATGAATGGGTCTCTGTGATGAACCCCCTCACCCCACCCAGGTGCTGGGAACCCAGAAGACTCTGTGGTCACGCTCTTGTCTCTCGGGGAAGCGGGGTGTGGGGTTGGGGGAGGAGTCTCCAACAGGTAACACTTCTACAGCTTCCTTACGGAGACCTCTTATGGAAAGACCAGTGCTGGGGCTTTCCCGATTATCGTCCATTATGTTGCTGGAGCATTCATTCTGATTTCTGTGTTAATACTCCCCACCTCCCTTGCTTATTTCGGCTGTTGCCTTTCTCTTTCTAACTCAGCTGAAGGCCAAAGAGCTCCCCCCTACTGGATGGTCAGCAGTGAGTCAAGTGGGGGGGGATGTTCTTTGAGGTCCTTCACCGAGACCATAAGGAGATGTTTCTAGAAGTATCGGCTCAAATGACAGACCCCAGGGGAACCAAAATTAGACAAAACTGCTCAGTTGGGGTATTCATACAGACAAGCCCACTGCAAAGTGGGTACTGATTTGGTTTAGTGATTTTGCAAGAAGCCTTAAGAAGCACCTAATGCAGTGATGTTGGGGAGGCAAGCAGAGGCAGGAGAGTGAGGAGGGGTAACCCGAGAGGGGCCCTGGCTGCCCTCTAAGTGTAGTCTGCTTCCTGGGGCGGGGGTGGGGAGGTCGTTCCAAAATGCTTATTCAGCCTTCACCTCCCTGTTTAACACCCTCCTTGGTTCCCCTCAGTTCTCAGAATAAAATCCAGTTTCCTGAGCAGACCTGAGCCATCCTTATTTACCTCTCCTTCCTCCCCTCTCACCACATCCCTCCTTTTGTTCAGAGCTCCAGCTTCTCCATGCCACCAACCCTGCAGCAGCACCCATGCCCACTCCCTGATGCTTCTTTGTACCCTAGTGCTTGAGCCTAGGTCTTTCTTGTGCACCTCTGCTAGCTCCCTGGGCTCAGCTCAGTTATCACTTCCTCCAAGAAGCCCTCCCTGACTCCCCTCAGTTCCAAAGTGCCATATCCTGCCCTTTCAGATCATCCCACATAACATACGATGCTGTGTTTGTCTGTTTACCGCTCTGTCCCTCTAACCAGACTTTGTTCAAGGGAAGGGCTGTATCTGCTTTGTTCACCGTTCATACAAACAGGGCGCGCACAATGCCTGGCACAGTAAGTGCTCAGGAAATATTAGATGGTGGAATCGATCTCAAAAGGAGCCTCTGGATGGAAGTGTTTCTTCTGAACCCAAGGCTCTGGGATCCTGGTTCCCATCCAAGTGGGATCATTTCTAGGAGGTGACTTGACTTTGAGGCAGTGAAATGAGTGAAATGGCATTCATGTTTGAAAAGACAAGAGACGGGTTTCCATACCCATCTAGATAGTAAACTCCTTGCTAGATGATTCTAAGAAAGCTGGTTAAAGAAGACTTCTCCCCTATGTTATTATACACTCACTGTGCCTCACACACCTGGCACAGAGGGAGAAGATGATGTTTTATGTGAGCAGGAATGAATGGTTATCCTGAGTCTGCTGTTTACTGTCTATGTGATTGGGCTGCTTCCTGAGCCTAGGTCTTTTTGACTTTAAAATGGGTGTAACAGTATCCATCGCTCACAGGATTGTTGTTCAGAATTGCCCAGGGTTATGTAAGAGCGCCTGGCTCCATTTGGGCGTTTGCTTAACATTTCTTCAACTGGATGCTGGGGACCAGGTATTTAAAAACATCCCATTTGCACTCTGTAAGGAAAGGCAGATTGTAAAGTGAGCTGGTGTGGGGTGAAAAAAAGGATCAGGGATTTAGGCTGCCCGGAGCAAACTTTTCATAGATTAGTTCGACTCCACTGGCAAACCACTTGAAATAAACATGTTAGTCTTCACCAGCAAGGGTCATAATGGCGCCTTGTCCAGGAAGGCTGCCTTTCTGATCCCAGCTCCACGCCACTCTCCAGGTTTGTGTCTGCTCTTAGCAGGTGCTGGGGGCCAGGACACATCCATTAAGGAAAGGGCAGAGCTGCTCATAAAACTGTTTGTCTCATATAGTTCCTGGGCAGGATCCACAGAAGTCCAGTTTGCTTGTGTCAGATCCCCATCTCCCTTCCCCACGTCAGGGAGGAAGGAGGGCCGAAAGAAGGGAATGCAGAAGGGGTATGTTTGCACTTCACAAACTGCAAGGGATACAATTTATAAGACATAGAAATAATTTTCTAAAAATTGATGTAGACTTGGGACTTCCCTGATGATCCAGTGGTTAAGATCTCACCTTCCAATGCAGGGGGCACAGGTTCAATCCCTGGTCAGAGAATTAAGATCCCACATGCCTCACGGCCAGAAAACCGAAACATAAAACAGAAACAATATTATAACTTGTTTAATAAAGACTTTAAAGAGTAGTCCACATCAAAAAAAATCTCAGAAAATTTGATGGAGACGATTGATGTTCCCACACCAGGGGCAATCTGGGGGCATGCCCTTCTGCTGAGCTACCTTCCTATTTCTCTTCTCCTCTCTTCCTCCATCTCTCCACTGTATGTTCAGCATGTATCAGGCACCAGCCACAAACCAGGCACTGACAGCAGGATAGGAAAGTTGCTGCAAGGAGGAGAAAGACCCAAATCCTGCCCCCAAGATAAATTCACATATTTAGTTTTCAGACAGAGAGGATGTCTCATTCGGCCAGCAGCTAGCTCCTTTGGAGAATGAGATATCCCACGTAAGCAACTTTTCTTGATAACTGAAGCTTATCCTGTTAGCCTTTGAAGTTGAAAAAAATGAACTCTTTTCCATGAAAGTTTTAAATAAATCCTTTCCAAGTGTCCAGGCTGCCTGAGGCTTGTGTGACATTTCCTGTGTGCCCTCAAGTGTGCCTTAGCCCTGCCTGCAGAAACATTGACATATTTGCTGTCCAGGTGGGCACCACGCGGACATTTTCTCATTGGATCCTCATGGCAGTTCTGCCCACGAGGAACCTGAAACTTAGCCAGGCAGGTGGATGCCTCCTTGGCCTGGAAAAGGTAGAACTATGACCCAGGCTCAGGTCAGCTGGATTCTGAAGCCGAGGCTTTTTACCTGGAAGTGCATGTGACCTTTACCTGGTGCCCTGAGTTGATCAGAGCTACCATCCTAACTTGCAGGGCTCCTCAGGGCCATGTCTGCTACGGAGATTTCTCCAGAGCGGTCAGCAGTGTCCTCACCACCTCTCCATTTTCCTCCTTGTGGAATGGAGCACACAGAGGACCCAATTCCTTAAGGGACACATGAAGGACAAGGAGCAGAAGGCTTGGTTTTGATGTGAGAGCTTTGGGGCAGACCGTGTCGGTGTTCCAAACCTCCTCTAATAATCATGGTGACTTAGTTGGCTCCCCTTTTCCTACAGACCCTGAGACAAAGATCTGGGGACAAGTAGTTTCTTTGAGAGGTGAGCCCAGGCTACCCCAGTGGCAGGGGGGGTGGGTGGTGTTGAGAAGTGAGAGAGGGATGGGAAGGGAAGGCAGCCTGTCCTGGGTCCTAGAAGAGCAGGTGACAGTCATGGGCACCTGGGGTCCAGTCCCTTGACAATACACCCCTGAGTTGTCCCACAAATTGAGTTGTGGAACACTGCGCAAACTAACAACAAACACAACTCCCACAGTAAAAAAAAAAGAGTACCTGCGACTTCAAGTACTTGTCCTAGGCACCTTACCTCTGTTGTATCATTCGTCTTTACTGTCCTGTGAGACAGATGCTGTGGTTGTCCCCACTTTACAGATGAGAAAACTGAGGCTCAGAGCGGGTCAGCGACTTGCTCAGCTTGTCCCAGTCAGGAGGTGGTGGTGTCAAGCTTTGAACTCAGATTTGTTCAGTATATCATCCTGACACCATTTCTTTTTACTTTTTTAATCTGTTTGTTTTTGTGGGGGATATGGAGCAAGGAGGACCCTGCCTTCTGGAAGACTTAGGCATCCAGACATCTCTTATCTGGGAAGTAGAGTGTGTCCCTCTTCTGTGTGGTCTTTGAGCTCTGGCGTGCATTTGCTGAAAACCCACACTCCCAACACTTCCCGAGTCAGAACCGGAGAGGGTATGCCTTGGGAATCTGACTCTGAAGTAGATGGTCTACCGATAAATTGCATGCTAGTGGCTCTTCTTTCTTAGGCAATGAAAAGGAAAAAATCTAATTTGGTGGAATCATGCGTGTTTCCTGCTGGAAAAATGATTCTTCATAAATGAGGCATGTCTGGCCTCAGTCCCTCTACCCCCTCCCCTCCAGGGTCTGGGTGATTCCAGTGCCAAGCTCATCCTACTGTCTGGATCAGCAAGTCCTGGATGTGTGGGCTTAGTTTTTCACACGAGAACTTCTGTGCAAGGTTTAACTGTCCGGGCATCAGAAAACGATCTCTTGGGGTTTCTGCAGGAGCAGGGGCCATGCTCCCGGCCCTGGCATTGCCCTCTGAAGCCAGGGCTGGAAGGATGCATGTTCCATCTCCCACCCTGCAGCCAGAGGTGGAGGAGGGCTGCTCCCTTCCTGCAGAAGACGGAAAGGAAGATGCCAGGAGGAGACAGAAGACGGCTGAGGTCACTAGGGGTCTTGCCTGCCTCGTCCTGATTTGGACACGGTCCAAAGGTAACGTTGAGTTGCTTGCCCTCGCTTCATGGCGCTGTCCATGACAGGGAATGGGGTGCTTCACACCTGCCCATCAGCCTTCCAGCTGGGTTTACTCAAGAAGACTCCTAGGTCAGGGGTGGCAGAAAGGAACGATTTCTTTCTGGAAGTTTCCGGAAGTTGAGATATTTCAATCAGGAAAGAGTATCGAAACCTCTTGATCTATCATTTGTCATCAGCAGTCTCTCCAGTTCAGGTGTATTCATCTGACCTAGTCACAGTTGTCTAACGCCTCTGATTTCTTCCGGGTGTTTGTGGGATCAAATAGAATCTCGTACTGGGGCTCTGCCCCCCTTCCCTTCCTCAGATCTCCCTTTCACTCTGGTTCTCTTCATTTCAGCTTCATCAGCCTTTAACTTCTGACCTTTGAACCCATCAGGCTTGATTTTGCCCCCTAACCTTTGCGCCTCTGGAACCTTTCCCCTCCCACTCCTGTCACTTTCCATCTCGTTTCCCTGCTTTATTTTCCCACCATCTTCCCACACTGGCAACGATCTGATATTTATGTGTTTATTAACTGTCCCCATAAACATAGGGGCTTCATCTGCGTGACTGTTGTGTGTGTCTCCAGGACCTGTTTGTAGAATGAATCAAAGGCTAATTTCACACTCAGCAGGGTTTTCCATCAGGGCTTTGATGCAACACTAGTTATCTCCAGGGGAGCTGAGACCTTCGCTATGGGTCTGAGTCTGGGGGCCTTAGAAAAGAAAAAGAGAAAACCAGGTCATAGTACTCTTTGAAATCTGACAAAGGTATGGAGAAGAGCAAGGGGACATCTTGGATTTGTCTCAAAGGAAGACATTTTGCTTCTAAACTCTTAAACATAATACCAGTAAAACTTAATACCTGTTACTAATCTCATCCTAATTAGAAGTCCGGGTTGGCTATCTCCTATAGAAAGAGCCTTTAAGAAAAAAATGAGGCTGCCTCAGACACCACTGAGCCAGGGTTTCTGCCAGGACAAGTCAGTTAATCTCAGCTTTTCTATCTGTAAGATGGGAAGAATAATACCTATTTCATAAAAATGCTTTAAAAATCTAATGACTTAGCATCTATAGAATGCTTGATACAATGGCTGGCAAATGAGTCTTCAGGTAAGCCGGTGGTGACTGAATGATGATGACGAATATAGGCTGGTAGATAACAATGTCTTTCAAAGCATGAAGTACAAGTGGACATTGTTGGTTAAACAGTTGCTTCCCATTCTTGGACTACCCAGGACTGACCTGTGAATGTGGGATGGCAGAAAAACTCTCTCCAGAGTTAATTTCCTAGGTTCCAAGGGTATGCCTTTGCAGTAGCTGTCTTATCTCACCCCCACGTCTTGGTATCCATAGCACCCAGAGCTTTCTGAACCATCGGTGTGTCTCATCCACCCATCTCCCCAGCCATATATCCATCCACCCATCTATCCACCCATCTATCCATCCATCCACTGATCCATTTAAACATCCATCTATTCATCCATCCATCCTTCCATTCATCTGCCCACCCACCATCTATTCATCTACTTAACCATCCATCCATCCATCCCTCCACCCACTCACCCATCCATCCATCCACTTGTTCATCTCGACATCCATACATCTATCCATCCTTTTCTCTTTTTCTCTCTCAGGTTAAAGTGCCACAACAAATGCACCAAAGAAGCCCCGCCCTGTCATCTTCTGATCATCCACAGAGGAGGTAAGTATTTAACGCTTCCTGCCCTGGGGTGGTAGTGGGGGTTCCTGCAGGCCATCTGAGATGGCTGTCCATCCAGGTAAATTTTGGAAAACCTCTTGATCCTTAACCTTTGCCTGCCTCATTTCTTTCCCTCTGACCCCCTCCTCCTGACACCTGTCTCCTTACTCCACCCCGGTGCCCGTTTCCCCTTTCTTTGTCCTCACTCTGGTCTCCTTGATACTTTAGCCCCAGATTCATCTCCCCTCCCTAACTCTTTTCTCGCATTCTTGTCCTCTCTCCTGATTCTTCACTCTCCTCTCTTTCCCCCCGGGCCTATTCCTTTCCTTTCCCACTTAAGAAGAGCGCTAGCTGAGTGGTTTTCCACGGCGTGCTCGTCAGACTGGGTCAACTGGCCCTGTAGAAAGAGGCACGGAGAGGGGTCTTGATCAGACCTGTTGGTTTGGGCCATCCGTGTTCTGTCTCCCGGGGCCTTGGGAGTGCCTGGGCCAACCCGGCAGGGCAGGGAGGTAGCCAGACACTGCCTCTGGGAAGCCACTACCAGCCTTCCACCAGGCAAAAGCAAGACCAATTTAGTTGGAAGGAAAGACTAGAAGGAAAAATTTTTCCCTGCCTGCCAAGAGTACCATAGCAGGCCTGTAGTCCAACTTTCAAAATGTAGTTCCCCTGATTCCATTATCGACACTGTACTTCATCTAGTGGGGAACTCTCCAAGCCTGTATTGTTCAATACAGTAGCCACCAGCCACATCTGACTATTTACATTTAGGTGAATTACAGTGAAATAAAAATAAAAATTTAATTACTCAATCATACCAGCCACATTTCAAGGGCTCCATGGCCACATGCAGCTACTGTACTGGACAGTGCAGATATAGAACACATTCATCATTGCAGATATTTGCCATCGCTGGTCCAGACCCTTACTCTTCCAGCTGTGGCCCATGGACCAGCAGCAACACGGGAATCACTTGGGAGCTTGTTAGAAATGCACAACTTTTGGCCCCACTCCAGACTTATCGAATCAAAATCTGCAGCATCTGCATGTGATTCGTCTGCACTTTAAAGTTAAGAAGCACTGCTCTGGAGTAGAAGTTGCAAACTCAGATGTCTGCCAGGGTCAAGCAGGTACCCTGAATGACAGATGCTGGCCAGATGGGGCCATGCAAAGTGGAGAGAGAGCCCAGGCACCTCCTAGAGGGGATGGCCACTCCAGCAATGTGACTTGCATTGTACCATTTCTCATGTTTCTAAAAAAGCCTAAATGGCTTCATATGCCATATACTTATTTTTAAAAGTTGTGCATGTGTGCTAATTCACTTCAGTCATGTCCAATTCTTTGCGACCCTATGGACTATAGCCCTCCAGGCTCCTCTGTCCATGGGACTCTCCAGGCAAGGATACTGGAGTGGGTTGCCATGCCCTCCTCCAGGGGATCTTCCCAACCCAGTGATCGAACCCAAGTCTCTTATGTCTCCTGCATTAGCAGACGGGTTCTTTACCACTAGCGCCACTGGGAAGCCCATGTAAGCAACTTATTAAAATCGTGAAAATTCTTGCTGGCCCCCTTCCCGCCACCTGCCTTCTGTAGGTTGGGTGGAGGCTTAGTGCCAACCTTGGGGAACACAACTTGTTAGTCCTTGTCCTCCTCCTCCACCCCTCCCAGCCCTCCTGGCCTTGGGTCAGCGTGGGAACCTGCCCTCTTCTCAAACGAACCGAAGAGAAACTTAAAAAAGGAGGCAGATGGCTGCCGAAAGTGCTGGCTTGTCTTCCAGAGCCAACGGGCCATTGGTTTTCAATGATCTTTGCATTGCTTTCCTCCACAAGGAGAGGAAATTGCAAGAGAAGGAAAAGTCTGCAGCTCTTTCCTCTTGCCCCTTCCCACCTCACATCCTTAATTAAGAACCATCTGCTCCTTGAGCAACTGTATACACACCCCAAGCCTGTTTTAAACCTGAACTCTCACTGCTCTGGAGACCTTGTCTTGCAAAAGAGTCTTTGGGGGAAATCGCCTCCCGCTGAACACCCCTCCGTGGTAGCCTGCTGGAGCCCTGACTCCCACGTGGAGACTGGAACCAGCCTGCTGGGAGGTGACCCGCTCTCAGACACCGACATCTGAAGAAGGGCCCCCTCCCGCCCACCAGATGTGTATAAGAGACAGCATATGACCTTTACCTGGTGCCCTGAGTTGATCAGAGCTACCATCCTAACTTGCAGGGCTCCTCAGGGCCATGTCTGCTACGGAGATTTCTCCAGAGCGGTCAGCGGTGTCCTCACCACCTCTCCATTTTCCTCCTTGTGGAATGGAGCACACAGAGGACCCAATTCCTTAAGGGACACATGAAGGACAAGGAGCAGAAGGCTTGGTTTTGATGTGAGAGCTTTGGGGCAGACCGTGTCGGTGTTCCAAACCTCCTCTAATAATCATGGTGACTTAGTTGGCTCCCCTTTTTCTACAGACCCTGAGACAAAGATCTGGGGACAAGTAGTTTCTTTGAGAGGTGAGCCCAGGCTACCCCAGTGGCAGGGGGGGTGGGTGGTGTTGAGAAGTGAGAGAGGGATGGGAAGGGAAGGCAGCCTGTCCTGGGTCCTAGAAGAGCAGGTGACAGTCATGGGCACCTGGGGTCCAGTCCCTTGACAATACACCCCTGAGTTGTCCCACAAATTGAGTTGTGGAACACTGCGCAAACTAACAACAAACACAACTCCCACAGTAAAAAAAAAAGAGTACCTGCGACTTCAAGTACTTGTCCTAGGCACCTTACCTCTGTTGTATCATTCGTCTTTACTGTCCTGTGAGACAGATGCTGTGGTTGTCCCCACTTTACAGATGAGAAAACTGAGGCTCAGAGCGGGTCAGCGACTTGCTCAGCTTGTCCCAGTCAGGAGGTGGTGGTGTCAAGCTTTGAACTCAGATTTGTTCAGTATATCATCCTGACACCATTTCTTTTTACTTTTTTAATCTGTTTGTTTTTGTGGGGCATATGGAGCAAGGAGGACCCTGCCTTCTGGAAGACTTAGGCATCCAGACATCTCTTATCTGGGAAGTAGAGTGTGTCCCTCTTCTGTGTGGTCTTTGAGCTCTGGCGTGCATTTGCTGAAAACCCACACTCCCAACACTTCCCGAGTCAGAACCGGAGAGGGTATGCCTTGGGAATCTGACTCTGAAGTAGATGGTCTACCGATAAATTGCATGCTAGTGGCTCTTCTTTCTTAGGCAATGAAAAGGAAAAAATCTAATTTGGTGGAATCATGCGTGTTTCCTGCTGGAAAAATGATTCTTCATAAATGAGGCATGTCTGGCCTCAGTCCCTCTACCCCCTCCCCTCCAGGGTCTGGGTGATTCCAGTGCCAAGCTCATCCTACTGTCTGGATCAGCAAGTCCTGGATGTGTGGGCTTAGTTTTTCACACGAGAACTTCTGTGCAAGGTTTAACTGTCCGGGCATCAGAAAACGATCTCTTGGGGTTTCTGCAGGAGCAGGGGCCATGCTCCCGGCCCTGGCATTGCCCTCTGAAGCCAGGGCTGGAAGGATGCATGTTCCATCTCCCACCCTGCAGCCAGAGGTGGAGGAGGGCTGCTCCCTTCCTGCAGAAGACGGAAAGGAAGATGCCAGGAGGAGACAGAAGACGGCTGAGGTCACTAGGGGTCTTGCCTGCCTCGTCCTGATTTGGACACGGTCCAAAGGTAACGTTGAGTTGCTTGCCCTCGCTTCATGGCGCTGTCCATGACAGGGAATGGGGTGCTTCACACCTGCCCATCAGCCTTCCAGCTGGGTTTACTCAAGAAGACTCCTAGGTCAGGGGTGGCAGAAAGGAACGATTTCTTTCTGGAAGTTTCCGGAAGTTGAGATATTTCAATCAGGAAAGAGTATCGAAACCTCTTGATCTATCATTTGTCATCAGCAGTCTCTCCAGTTCAGGTGTATTCATCTGACCTAGTCACAGTTGTCTAACGCCTCTGATTTCTTCCGGGTGTTTGTGGGATCAAATAGAATCTCGTACTGGGGCTCTGCCCCCCTTCCCTTCCTCAGATCTCCCTTTCACTCTGGTTCTCTTCATTTCAGCTTCATCAGCCTTTAACTTCTGACCTTTGAACCCATCAGGCTTGATTTTGCCCCCTAACCTTTGCGCCTCTGGAACCTTTCCCCTCCCACTCCTGTCACTTTCCATCTCGTTTCCCTGCTTTATTTTCCCACCATCTTCCCACACTGGCAACGATCTGATATTTATGTGTTTATTAACTGTCCCCATAAACATAGGGGCTTCATCTGCGTGACTGTTGTGTGTGTCTCCAGGACCTGTTTGTAGAATGAATCAAAGGCTAATTTCACACTCAGCAGGGTTTTCCATCAGGGCTTTGATGCAACACTAGTTATCTCCAGGGGAGCTGAGACCTTCGCTATGGGTCTGAGTCTGGGGGCCTTAGAAAAGAAAAAGAGAAAACCAGGTCATAGTACTCTTTGAAATCTGACAAAGGTATGGAGAAGAGCAAGGGGACATCTTGGATTTGTCTCAAAGGAAGACATTTTGCTTCTAAACTCTTAAACATAATACCAGTAAAACTTAATACCTGTTACTAATCTCATCCTAATTAGAAGTCCGGGTTGGCTGTCTCCTATAGAAAGAGCCTTTAAGAAAAAAATGAGGCTGCCTCAGACACCACTGAGCCAGGGTTTCTGCCAGGACAAGTCAGTTAATCTCAGCTTTTCTATCTGTAAGATGGGAAGAATAATACCTATTTCATAAAAATGCTTTAAAAATCTAATGACTTAGCATCTATAGAATGCTTGATACAATGGCTGGCAAATGAGTCTTCAGGTAAGCNTGTCTCCTTTACTCAAAGAGCAAACAGGAACTTTCCAGCACTCTGCTAGCTTCTTGCTCTACCAGCCTCTCTTTGGTAGGAAGTTGAAAATATAGTTGGTTTCCATGGTGATGGCAGCTCAGGTTTAAGAGAGAAATTAAATCCCTGGGTCAGTCCAAAGCTGTAACTTTCTCCCTAATGGCTCCACCCCCACAATAAAAAAACAGCTAACCGGTAGCATTACCAGGCATTACATTTGCATGTGAGCTTCGCCCCTCCCATGGGCCCCTGTAAACAGTAAGTAACAGAGGGCTCACAGAGAGAGGGGCTCAGATGGCATGGCTAGAGTCAGGACGCTTTTGCTTAACACCGCCTGCTGGTCCAGCTTTGGTGTGCCTTCAGGGATGGATGCAAAGGGGAGGCTGGGGGAGCCGAGACTTCCCTTCAGGGATCCCCAATGACCTTGCCTAGGACAAATGTGCTTTGACATGCTAGAGGCCGCTCGGGCCTGAGAAATCCCATGAGTGATGCAGGACGATCCTAACATACAAGCTTAGATGGGGAGGGACAGGTGGGCACAATGAGCTGTCCACTGATGATAGCGCCTGAGAAATCTGGAGTCTCCTGTCTTTCAAAGGAGGTTCAATTCTGAAATGAACACCAATGTGAAACAATTATGATACTGGAGAAAAAAATTCCAATAGCTTCAGTTTCATTATTAGAAGTTTTAATTGTCAGAAGCTATATGTTGACAGTACGAACATCTTAGAAACTGCAGAGAACACAGGTAGTGGGGAGAGTGTCCCGCTACTGTAACACAGCATGACTACCGTTTCTCGGCAGTTCCCTTCCAGCCTTGGGGGTGGCCCTTTGAGGTGGGATCTGCTCTCCTGGCATCAGTACAGAGCAGAAGTGGTACTTAAACTCCCAAACCTCTGTCTTTACCCCTACGGATCCAGCAAGGCTAGTCCGGACAGAGTCCGTCCCGTGCGACATCAACAACCCTCTACGAAAGCCACCCCGGTATTCGGACCTGCACATCAGCCAGACACTCCCCAAAACCAACAAAATCAACAAGGTGAGACTGGGGTTCTGCTGGGTTCAGGCGTGCTGGGCTGGGGCGCTGCCAGACGAGGAGCAGGAGGGAGGAATGTTCTCAAACAGGACTCGGTGGCTTGATCTGGGAGCCTTGCCCTTACTTCCGAGCGCCCCTGGGCTCTCTCCTCATTCTGTGTGGCTTGTGTCTAGGAAAGTTTTGGGGGGCATATAGCCATCAGTACAGAGCGAATGTGCCAGAAGTCTGTCTGATTTAGAGAGAGGGCACCTGGCAATGAGGATGAATGAACGTGTTGATGGGGGCACAGTAGGGATGGGAGGAGAGAGCCTGAGAGGGGATCCTTAGTGGTCCAGGCTCCACCCTCTTTTCTCTGAGCTGTTTCATCATCTGCCGGGATGAGCTTTACAGAAGGTTCTGCACTCTGATACATCTGTTGAATCTAATCAACCCAGGAGAAAAGTCTGTTTCTGAGCTCATGCTGGAGACCAGGTAGATGGATCTGTGTGGGGACCCTGAGCTCTGAGCCATAGCCGATCTGGTTGGCTTCTGACTGGTCCTCAGATGGTGGTCAGCAGTGGGCCTTTCTGTGTGTCTTTCTTTCTAACATGGCCTGGAAATTTCCACTGGGGAGTTCCTCATTCTTTGTTTGATCTGTGGGTTGGACGACACCAAAGGGATCCCAGGGACACCTAAAGCCTCATGGATGAGGAAGAGGTAACACACCAGCAGGTAGTTTCTCAAGCCCTGTGGTGCCTCCTTGCATTGTGTGGATGGTGGATAAAGTGTGGGCCAGTCCAAGTGTGTGTACAGTCACCCACCCGATGAGCACCTCTGGCCACTTGACCTCTCCCTGGCAACCAACCATACTCTCCCTTCTGTGCATAAGGCTGGTGGGCCTAGCCCCTCCCTAATCCATTCTCCACACAGGATCCAGAGTGATTCTTAATGAATGTAATTTGAATCATGCCACCCTCTGCTGAAAAACCCTCCTGTGGCTTTCTGTCGAGTGGAGGAAGCAGTCAACCCCTTCCTGCAGCCTGCAAGCCTCCATGCACAACTGGTCCCTCCCTCCTTCTCTGACCTGCCTACCAAAGCCCATATGTTCTTTTTCTCTCTAGCTGTCACCTACCACACTGGGTCTCAGTCATTCACCATCTGGCTCCTGTGGCGTCGTCTTAGGACTTGATGATACACTTGGCCTCTGAAGGCAGGCAGACTTGGCAGCCAGTCTTGGCTTCCTCCACTTACTCGCTCTTAGAGTGTCTGGGCAAGTTACTTAATATCTCTGAGCCTCAGCTTTCCTGTGTGTAAAATGGGCATATTCCAGTTATCCACAGCTGTGCAAACCAACAACCTCAAACTCAGTGGTGGACATCAACAGCTCTTTAATTATGCTTGGGGAGGCTGTAGGTCAGGTATTTGGAAAGCAGTACAGTGGGGATGGTTTGTTTCTGCCTCATGATGCCCAGGGACTCAACTGGGAAAGCTGATGCAGCTGGGGGCTGGAATCATCTAGAATAGGGATTGGCAAACTATGGCTCGCAGGCCATATCTAGTTCACAGCTTGTTTTTTTTGTGTGTGTTTGAATTAAGTTGTGTTGGAACAAGCCACGTTCATATTTTCTACGGCTGCTTTCAAACTACAACAGCAGAATTAAGTGGTTACAACAGAGATCACTGGCTCACAAAGCCTAAAATGTATACTAATGAGCCATTTTGAGAAAAAACTTGCCAACCCCTGATCTAGAGGCTCCTTCACTCACATGTCTGGGCTGGGATGAGTCAAAGGCTGAACTCAACAGAGGGTCCCTTTGGGAGCAACTACATACAGTCTTGCCTTGCTGCTTGGGCTTCCTCACAATATGGCTGCTTCAGGGTAGTGAGGCTCTTCTTACACGGCACCTCAGGGCTTGCAGAGCCCTTCTCATCCAACAGGGTGGAAGCTGCAGAGGCTTTCATAACCTAGCGCTATAAAAGCCCCACGCACTGTCTTGGCTTGTCACTAGCCAAGGACTGTCAGTGTTGGTTCTGTAGTCACAAGCCTACTTAGATTTGAGGGGAGGAGGCATGGTCCCACTTGTCAGTGGGAAAAGTCCAAGGGATTTGTGGCCACATTTTCAAAATGTCTCCTGCTGAGCAAGAAGAGTACCAACCTCAGAGAATGGCTGGGAGGATGAAATGAGATAATCAGTGCAAGGCGAGGCACTTGGAGAGGTTCCTGGCATGTGGATAAGTGTCCAGGAAATTCTAGCTATTTTTATAAGCTTAAATCTTGGGCTTCTAATCACAGTGTCAGGCTGGGTCCACTCTTCCTTTATTTTTTGGTAAAATATGTAGGTCTCTAGGGGAGGGTCTCCCACTTCTGAAGTTGGGGTGCTTAGGGGGTTCCAGTGGTGAGGCTCCTGGGAAGTAACTATAACCATGCTTTCCTTTCTGACCTTTCGAGGGGTGAGTGGCTCAGAGCCATCTCGAGACCTTTCTCTCTGGCTTTACAGACACAGTGAGCCTCTTGGTGTCAGGTGGGACAGAAACATGGGTCAGATAGATCGGTGACTCTGACATTGTTCTGCTTGTCTGCCAGCAGGAGAATTTGATAAGAGAAATAAATTAACCTCTATTTAGAAAGCAGCTTTGGCATGAAGGTGGACAGGAACTATCAGAGAACTTGGTTATTTTTCCCCCCTCCTTCTCTTCTCACTAGCTTCACACAGATTCTTTCTGTCAGGCAATGATGTGGTTAGTGCAATAGATATCTGAGCCAATTTGGTGTGAAGATTTCCTTTTCATTGCTCTCTGTCTCCTCTCTCGTCTAGCTCTGTCAATCTAGCTTCATAAAAACCTAGCCTGTTCACCCGGCCTAATGGTTTGAATGTGCATTTTGGAATCAGAAGGTCTGGGCTTGAAACTCAGTTTCTTCATATGCTCTGACCAAACCAAGATCCTTCTGCCTTTGTTTCCCCCTGTGTAAAATAGGCGTTCTAATAGTAGATGGGTCGGGGGTTATGGAGAGGATTTGGTGCAGTGATACATGTAAAGGGTTTAGTCCTGACACTGGATCCTCAGGGCATGGAAGAGCTCAGGGATGAAGAAGAGAGACAGTGGGGAGGAGAAGGAGGAATGGAAGGAGGAATAGGAGGAAGAAAAGGGGTGGAGGAGGAGGGAGAAGAAGAGAAAGAGGAAGAGGGAGGAGCAAGAAAGAGGAAGAGGGAGGAGCAAGAATAGAAAGAGGAAAGAAGAGGCAGGAGGAGGAAATGGAAGAAAGAAGGATGAAGAGGACGGAGGACATGGAGGAGGGTGAGGGGATGGAGGAGATGAAGGAAGCGGAGGAGATGGAGGAAGATGAGGAGATGGAGGAGAGGCAACAGCAGCAGGAGCATCTGCCGGCTCCTGAGGGGTCTAGTCTGTAAGGCGCATGCTTCCACATCAAGGCATCAAAAGCCCCACCTACCTGGGTGTCCGAAGCTGAAGATCTGCCCACTGCAGGGAAGCTTTCTGGAGTGGCTGCCTACTTGCTGCCCTTNGGAGGAGATGGAGGAAGATGAGGAGATGGAGGAGAGGCAACAGCAGCAGGAGCATCTGCCGGCTCCTGAGGGGTCTAGTCTGTAAGGCGCATGCTTCCACATCAAGGCATCAAAAGCCCCACCTACCTGGGTGTCCGAAGCTGAAGATCTGCCCACTGCAGGGAAGCTTTCTGGAGTGGCTGCCTACTCGCTGCCCTTTTCAGCTGGTTGCAAGGAACAGAGCCTCATGTCTGCTAGCTCAGGACGAAGAACTGTCTCTTGGAAGGATTGGGCATGGAGCAATAAGAGAAAGAGGAATCCTGCTAAGGAGCTTGGGCTCATGAAACTGAACGTAGAAGACAGACTTGTACTCCGGTCAGCAGCTCAGACCCCCAGCAAATGGCTCACTGTTCTGGCCCTCCATCAGGACAGCGGTCGGCTACTCTTCGTGGGTCCCCTCTGGTCTGTTTCTGTTGACTGTTTTCCTCATCCTCTGCTCTCATCTTTTCTCCCATCTTCACTTGTGCAGCCACGGAAGCACTCCTGCTCCTTGCTACCTCAGCTGATTTGTCTTCTGGCCTGTCGTGGCTCTTCTGCCCCCTTCAGCCTCATCTCCTCTCCACCTTTGCTCTGCTTTCTGCTGTTATTCCTCTTGGACCCACTCATCTGCTTATTCCAGGTATCATAGGTCACTAAGCAGCTGCTGTGATGCCCTGACTTTGGGTCCTGAGTTGGGAGCGGGCTTTGGAGGTCACAAGACAAGGCTGTTTAGGAGACTCCGTTGGGTTGGAAGTGGAGAAGGTCATGGCAATCCACTCCAGCATTCTTGCCTGGAGAATCCCATGGACAGAGGAGCCTGGCGGGCTGCAGTCCATGGGGTCGCAAAGAGTCAGACACGACTGAGCGCCTGACACCAGTACTACCACTCTTGGGTGGGAGGCGGGGAACAGTTTCCCTAGGAGATAGTTTCCATGGGAGAGAGAGTTATTATTGCTGCCGGGTCAAAGTCAGTGCACAGCTGGTTGAAGGGGAACCTCGGAAGCGAACATGCTTCGTTTGATTCTCAGAGTCAGATGTGAGTTCTCATTACTTGGTACAGCCTTCTGTTTCTGCTTCTGGGCTGGAGATGGGGACCTGGGCCACTAACTCTCTGTATGACTCCAGCACATTGGCCCCGTGTCTGAGTCTCAGCAACCCCATCTACAACATGCAGTGGGGGGCTGGATGGTTTCTGAAGGATGTTTCCACATTTTAGCTGCACTCAGAAAGAGGAATTACGCCATTAGCCCTTCCCTGCATGATCTGAGAGAGTCTGAGTTTCCCTCTGACGTAAGACAACCTCCTATTGGGACACAGATCTGGGTCTGGCCCAAGGAAGGAGTTTCCCCTCCCGTTTAGCTATTCTGCTGGGGAATGTGGGCACCGTGCACACTTCTCTTCTGCTGATTCTGTTGATTTACACCGGCCTGGAGCCTCAGATATGAAAGAGACTGAATTCCTGCCTTAACTGGTTTCCTCCATAAAGACACCTTCTCCTTGCCTCCCTCTCTTTGTCTCGCCTTCCCTCCTTCCTTCCTTTCCATTCACTGATACGTATAACACTTACTAGCCACCTCTTAGGTTTTCGTTTCTGTGCTAAGTTTTGCAGATTCCAAGATAAATAAGGCACAGTCTAATAGGAGGACATAAACCTTTTCTCCGCGCCCCCCTCTCTCCTTATCCATCCCTCTCTTCACTTCTTTCTATTTTCCTTCCTCTAGCACACATTTTTCAAGGGACCACAGTGGGAATAGGGAGCTGCTAGCCTTGAGAAACAAGACAGACAAGCAAGCTGAGAAGTAACGGTGCTGAAGCAACAGCAGAAGCCGAGACCAGCACCAGCGCAAGCTAGTGCCAGGCTGGGCCATGTCCAGGAGGAGGACTGTGCTGACCTGGCTGGTTGAGTGGGAGGCCAGGGGAGCTTCTCGGAGGAGGGGCAATCTGAGCTGCATTTTGAAGAAAGAATAGGCATCTTCCAGGCTGACTGGGGCAAGGCTGGGAAGACAGTGTTAGTCACTCAGCCGTGTCCAACTCTTTGCGAACTTATGGACTGTATCCTGCCAGTCTCTTCTGTCCATGGAATTCTCCAGGCAAGAATACTGGAATGGGTACCCATTCCCTTCTCTAAGAGATCTTCCTGACGCAGAGATTAAACTCAGGTCTCCTGAATTGCAGGCAGATTCTTTACCGTCTGAGCCACCAGGGAAGCCCATTCCAAGCAGAAATAGCAGTGTCTCCCAAGCCTTGGAGATGTGAGATAGCCTGGTTTGTGCTGGCAGCTGTGGGCCATTTGATGTGACTGTGGCAGTCGCTGGAGGAACGAGAGAAGAGGAAGTGTGCAAGCCCAGGTCCAGCCTGAATATGTGCATCGTGAACCAGCATTTTCACTTAAGCATGCTGTCGTTTGAGCACGATCTGTATGCTTAGTGGGGCCCTGTTTTAAGCACGAACCTTTATGCTTTTTAAATAACGCTAATGTTTTTTTGCAGAGCATCTATGGAAACTTCTTTGCCCATCTATGAGTAGAAGTTCAAAGAAGAGAGTCTTGCTAGGATGGATAGATGCCTGACTTTCACTTCCCCTTATCCCTCTACTGACACGATCAGTCGCTGACTTCCTCTGAAAACCTCCTGTGCCCGCTTTGACTGTGTGGTAGCTTCACAGCCCAGCCACATAAAACTTAGCCCACATGTCACTGCCTTGTTTTTCCTTACATTAACAAGTCTGTTGCCAGGAACATGTAGTTACCGTTAGGTAAATTAGGATGGAGTAAGAAGGCTGGCATCCTGATACCTTACTATTAAAATCAGATCAGAATTACCTCCAAGGTGGTCTTGCGTGGAAGGTGGCTGGAATGAACTAGAGCATGACCTTGCCTGGAATAGGACTCTGTCCAGGGCATGTTTGTAGTTGCTTGATCCACAAGAGCCACAGAGAGTGACAACCTACCTGTCCTTCAGTGGATGGTTGATCAAATAAACTGGGTACATCCATACTGTGAAATAACACTCAGCAATAAAAAGGAACAATCCATTGTTGCATGAAGTAACTTGAATGAATCTCCAGAGAACCATTCTGAGTGAAAAAAAGCCAATCCAAAAAGATTACGTACTGTACAGTTCAGTTTATAGAACATTCTTGAAATGACATTATAGCAGTGAAGACTAGATTAGTGGCTGCTGCTGCTGCTAAGTCACTTCAGTCGTGTCCGACTCTGTGTGACCCCATAGACGGCAGCCCACCAGGCTCCCCCATCCCTGGGATTCTCCAGGCAAGAATACTGGAGTGGGTTGCCATTTCCTTCTCCAATGCATGAAAGAGAAAAGTGAAAGTGAAGTCGCTCAGTCTGTCCGACTGTTAGCGACCCCATGGACTGCAGCCCACCAGGCTACTCCGTCCATTGGATTTTCCAGGCAAGAGTACTGGGGTGGGGTGCCATTGCCTTCCCCGAGATTAGTCGTGCCGGGGTTAAAAGATGGGAGGGAGGGGTTGTGAGGAGAGAGAAGGAAATGGGTGTAGTTAGAACAGGACAGCATGAGGGATCCTTCTGGTAATGGAAATGTTCTGTATCTCAACTGTATCACTTTAGTGTCTGGCTTGTGATTTCATTGAACCCTAGTTTTGCAAGATGTTATCATTGGAAAAAGCTAAATAAGAATGCATTGTTGTTGTTCAGTCACTAAGTCATATCTGACTCTTTGCGACCGCAAGGACTGCAGCACACCAGGCTTCCCTGTCCTTCACTGCCTCCCAGAATTTGCTCAAACACATGTCCATTGAGTCGGTGATGCCATCCAACCATCTCATCCTCTGTTTGCATTGTTGTTGTTCAGTCACTAAGTCATGTCTGACTCTTTGCGACCGCAAGGACTGCAGCACACCAGGCTTCCCTGTCCTTCACTGCCTCCCAGAATTTGCTCAAACACATGTCCATTGAGTCGGTGATGCCATCCAACCATCTCATCCTCTGTTGCCCCCTTCTCCTCCTGCCCTTAATCTTTCCCAGCATCAGGGTCTTTTCCAGTGAGTTGGCTCTTTGCAACAGGTGACCAAAGTATTGGAGCTTCAGCATCAGTCATTCCAATGAATAGTCAGGGTTGATTTCCTTTAGGACTGATTGATCTCCTTGCAGTCCAAGGAACTCTCAACAGTCTTATCCAGCACCACAGTTGGAAAGCATCAATTTATCATCACTCAGCTTTCTCTACGGTCCAACTCTCACATCCGTACATGGCTACTGGAAAAAGCACAGCTTTGACTGGGATCCCTTAAAACTGCATGGGAATCTGCAGCTATCTCAAATTGAAAGCTTAATTGCAAAAATAAATGCTGTCACAAATATAATTGCTTCTATTTATTGATAACAAAATGGCTTATCCCAGTGTTAGGGATTTGGGTACATATATCACCTTAAACTTCACAACAGAGCCACACAGTGGGTGTTCTCAGCCCACATGAAGGACAAGGAGAGACTGAAGCTCACAGTGGGGAAGTCACTGATGTGGAGGCAGTATGACCTCATGGGAGTGGAATGACCTCTGGGAAGGGGGCATGCACAACCCAGTCGAGTGCCCACTGGGCCTCCAGATGAGGAATGTCTATTCCCCACCCCCCCACCCTCCACCCTTCTATGCTCGTTGGTATTTGCTATACTGACTCTGGAGTTTGGCAGGTAAACACACCTGTTGACAAAATCAGATCATGCAAAACCATCCTTGGGTACCTGGAGCCATGCTGAGTGGTAGAGCTCTGAGTGATTCAGGGACCAAATTATCCATGTGCTGTGAGTGAACAGATTAAGGTACCCCTGAGAATGCTTAGCTCTGCTGACTTCGAGAGGTAGGAACCTCTTTCCTGGGATGCTGAGGTTTGCTAGTATTTATTCCCATTTTACAGAGGGCAAAACTGAGGAATGGTGAGGTTAGGCATTTTGTTCAGGATGCATGGGGAAGAGGTGGCTGTGTTCCCCTTTTCCTCACTCGAAATTCTGCTCTTATTACTTTCCTGGGGCTGCAGAAACAAATTACTGCAAACGGGGTAGCTGAGACAAAACCCATCACAGTCTGGGGTCCAGGAGCCTAAGGTCAAGGTGTCAAGTGGGGTTGGCTTCTTAGGGAAACTCAACGGGAGAATCCATTCCATACCCCTCCTAACCTTCGGTGGCTCCAGCAGTCCTTGGCATTTCTTGGCTTCTAGAAGCCTGTCTTCACAGCACCATTTCCTCTTTGTGTCTTCCCTTTCCTATTTTTCATAAAGACACTTGACGTGGGATTTTACGCTTCCCACCCCACCCCAAATCCAGGATGGTCCCGTCACAATTAGGTCACATACTAAGGTTCTGAGTAGACATGTCTTGGAGGGGAGACAGTATTCAGCCCACTGCTTGGATACTGACCCCACCCTGACCAGTGCCATTCTGAGGATGTGCACACGGATTCTGTCTTCATGTTGGCTTTAGAACAGTTTCAAGGGCCAGAGGAGGCTGTGCTGGTTCCAAACGAGATGCGAGCAAAGATGCTGCCGGCTGGCTCTCGCGCTCTCTCTTGAGCTGTCAGGCTGTTGATTCTTTAATAAGACACTCGGGAGGAGAGGCGTTAGGATGGGAAGAGCTCTCTGGACGCTTCGGCATGGGGCTTTCCAAAGTCAAAGAGGCTCGAGGAGTGTGGCTATCGCCCGCCTGGCTTTCATTACGTGGTAACCTTTCAGTCTGGGCTCCACGCAGTGGGCAGGAACTTGACTCGAGAGACTGCCTTCCACAGCTGGATGCAACCCAGTGGGGGGTGGGGGGAGGCAGGTGGGACTTTGGGGGGTGTCTGGCGATTGAGAAGGAGGCACTGAGGATGCGGAGGGGGTGGTCTTCCCCGGCAGCTCAGCCTCACTGCTGCAGTGTCTCCGCCTCTCTGCCCGCCCCTGCCCCCACCCCGCCCTGTTTTCTTTCTTCAGGACCACATCCCTGTTCCTTACCAGCCGGACTCCAGCAGCAACCCCTCGTCCACGACATCCTCCACGCCCTCCTCGCCAGCGCCCCCGCTCCCGCCCAGTGCCACGCCGCCTTCTCCCCTACACCCTTCTCCACAGTGCACAAGGCAGCAGAAGAATTTCAACCTGCCAGGTACCTTCTGCACGTGGGAGGTCATGGGGTGAGAAGTCGGGTTCGTGCCAGAGCCGTGTCCAGGCCAGTCTGCGTGAAAGGTGATAGGTTGGAAGTGTATGGATCTAGCCTTACCATATGCAGGGCAACTGCTGCATAGTCCCTTATGTGATCTTTAGAGCAGCCACGAGGTAAGTAGGATCAGCTCCATTTTACAGAAGAGGAAACCGAGGCTCAGAAGGTAAGGGGACTCTCAGAGACTCTGTCTTTTGGGAAGCAGCAGCCCGGGGTCTCTACCTAAGTCTGAGTCACAGGGGGAGCCATCTGCTCTGGAGCTGGACATTGCCTTAAGTGCAAAATCCCTGGTGGGCCGGTGGCTAAGCCTCCATACTCCCAATGTAGGGAGCCGGGGTTCAAACCCTGGTTGGGAACTGGATTCCACATGCTGCAACTAAGTGTTTGCACACTGAAAGCTAACGATCCCGCATGCCCCAATGAAGATTGAAGATCTAAGAAGAACTCAGACCTAGTGCTGCCAAAAAAAAGAAGAGCTAAATCAGTTGAAACTGGCAATGGGATCCTGTGCCAAGGATCTCAGGGCTCACACACCTGAGCAGGGCTGCATTCTGAGTCTGTGCAGACATCAAGACAGGGCTCCGAAAGAGAGAGCTGGCGTCCAGGAGTCAATAGCCAGCTCTCTCATGTCCCTGCCCTGTGACCTCTGGCTTCAGTTTTCACACCTCTGAAAGGATGCAGGTGGACAACAGGATCCCAAAGGGTCGTCTGGCTCACAAACTCCAGGGCACTCCGCCACTGACCTGAGGCCTTGTGCCGGGCTGTGAGAAGCCCTTGTGTGGTGTTCTGGCTCCTTGGACTTATGAAAGGGATCTTTCTCCGCTCACAGGGGAAACAGACCTGAGTGTCTTCCCACCCCTTCCGGGGCTCAGCCCAGCTCACCTCCTGTTCTCCGACCGCAAGGACACTTCCAGCTCAGCCATATTTGTAGCACCAGAGCTGACTTCAAGACGGAGGCTGGCAGGATGAGGTCTGGTTTGAAGAGTTGGGACCGAAGTCTAGCTCTATGTTGTTCAATATGGTACAGACTAGTCACACATGCCTATTTAAATTTAAATGAATTAAAAATAAATATAATTAAAATTTTAATTCCTTGGTCACGCTTGCCACATTCCAAGCACTTGAGAGCCACTTGTGGCTAGTGGCCACCTTGTTGGGCAGCACAGGTGTAGACCATTTCCCACCACTGCAGACAGTTCCACTGGACAGTGCTGGTCTAGGGGTTGGTTTCCTCTTGAGCCAGAGAGCTTCCTCACAGGGGGAAAGGAAAAAACCCCAGGTCCTCAGTAACAGGTCACACCTCCAAGCCTACCCAGCCGCAAGAGAATATCTGGGAAACGAAGACTCAGCCCCACGTTTGGGCAACACCCAGATACATCCACCCGTTAAGCATAAGCTGCTCATGTCACCTGCCCACACCGCTTTGATCTGGGCTGTGTCCGAAGGGATAGAGTGCGTCTTAAAGACTTGCATCATGGGGAATTTTTTTGGTTAAGTCCAGTCCTGAGGCAGCCTCGTACCTGTGGTGTGAGGACCCCTCACCTGGCAGCCAGCAAGGACCATAACGGGAATCATCAGCTGGAACCGTCTCAGTAAGTGCCTCCGAGTCAACCAGGCAACAGTGCCCAGCGTTTCCATAGACTGAGGGTTCCCACCAGCACCCCCAGCCATTTCCACTTCCCTGAAAGGAGGTGAGTGGGAAAAAAGCCCTTTGACACCCTCTTCACCCCTTTGACCCCTCCCCCATCAATCTCATTGGAGAAGAGTCTGGATGCTTTCCTAGAGCTGTTCCACCCCTCACCCAAGATATTCACTTCAGGGCTATTTTCCTTGTAACCATTTGCTGCTTGTTTACAGACAGGGGGCTGGCAAAGGACCTCTTAAGGGGGAGCCGTGCATCAAAGCACCAGCACTCTTTTATCTCTAGGAGACTCTGCTGGCATCTTGAGTCGCCAGCGGTGATCCCTGTCTCCTTCCTCCCTTTAGTCAGAGCCCTGGGGAGGGGTCTTCACCAAATTGCTGTGCTAGCCTGCCAGCGGGTCTGCATCTACTCCATGGCAGGTCCCAATAGTGCCCTCACCCTCTTTGGGGAGTGGACTAACGGGTCCTCTGGGTGAAGGCGTTTTAGAACAGCAGTTAAAAGAATGTGAGCTCTGGAACTGGGCTGCTTGGGTTCAAATCCCAGCTCCATCACTTAATATCTATGTGCTGTTGAGCAAACTACTGACCTCTCTGTGCCCCTGTTTCCTCATCTGTACAATGGGGATAATAATAGTACCTACTTTGTAGAACCCTCAAAGGGCTCAACATTACCATACATGTGCAAAGCTTAGCAGAGCACCTGTCTCATCCAAGAGCTAACCGAAGGTGAGCTACTTTCATCATTATTAGATTAAACCCAGGACTAGCAAATTACCGTGGCTACCACTGCTAAGTAATATGCCCTAACTAGAATTGTGGAAATAAAAATGAGGTCCCCAGATACCCTGAAATTGAGAGTAGGAATTAAATTAAACTTTTAGGGGAGGTAATTTGGCATTGTCAGTGTTTCAAATGTACATTCCCTGGACCAGCAGTATCACTTCTAAGAATTTATACACAGAAGTGTTTGCACAGGGATCTATAACAATTTTTTTTGGCAGCAGTGAAAAATCTGGACTCAACCCAAATGCCCATCAGGAGGGGAGTGTTTGAATACACTGTAATATATCTGTATAACCAAATACTCAGCCGCCCTTGAAAAGAATGGAGTAGCTCTTTGTAAATATCCTGGACATGGAAAGAAATCCATAATATCTGTTAAGTGGAAAATAAGTGATTTGCAAAAGCACTGGTATAATAGCATCCTATTTGTTGTAAAATGATTTCATGTATTTATATATGTATATTTATACGCGTGTGTGTGTGTATTTGTATATGCAGACAAATGTCTGCAGGACTTCATGGCAGGTGTTCTTTCTAAGAAGAGGAATTTTATTTTATGCACTTCTGTAGTGTATATAATAGCAAGAAACATGCATCCGTTTTATAATTGAATAATAACAATAAAATGCAGTGTTGACATAGAAAACAGAACAGGAGGCTTCCCTGGTGGCTCAGAGGTTAAAGCGTCTGCCTGCAATGTGGGAGACCTGGGTTCGATCCCTGGGTTGGGAAGATTCCCCTGGAGAAGGAAATGGCAACCCACTCCTATATTCTTGCCTGGAGGATCCCAGGGACGGAGGAGCCTGGTGGGCTATATGGTCCACGGGGTCGCAAAGAGTCGGACACGACTGAGCGACTTCACTTTCACCCTCTAGAAGGACAGTCAGACCTTCCCCCACCCCCGTCGCCTGCCTAGGCAGTGTTGGCAAAATCCCTCCAGGGTGACAGGCATCTGTTCTGCTCACACCAGGCCCTGGTCACCTGTTAACACTCCAGACTGTGAGTCTCTGTTGATGGGAAAGGAGCTTTGGCTCTGGTCTCTTACCAGATGCTGAGTTTTCTGAAGATAATTCAAGCTAACACCTAGGTACAGCAATGCCTCTGGCACTGGTTACTCTAGAACATTCTTTTTGAAAAGAGGCCGTGTGGTTATAGGCATTTGGCTCAACTGTTAACCTCAGGGCCCGTGAAGGACACCCTTCACAGAATCTGGGATTGTGCTCTGCTCGTTGGGTGGACCCCCTTGCTCTTTGCCACTCCCTTCAGAATCCTCGTGCCATGTTGGACATGGCACAGTGAAGGGTGGAGGGCTTCGTTTGGATCCCAGATTTGCCCTCTCCCACTTCTTGAATATGGCACTGACTCTGTTTGGGCCTCAGTTTGTCATCTGTAAAATGGGTCTGACCTGCCCGTTTGTATGACATTTGCTGTGGGAAGGTACATGAAGGGACTTTGTAAGGACTGTTGTATGGGTTCCTCAGACTAAAGTGTTCAAACGCCTTCTTTCTTTGGAGTAACCTGGTGCCATGTTTAGTGTCTCCTCCGTCAGAAAGTCAGCTCCATGACACCAGGAAACTCATCTGGTTCACCTACCCCTCTACACCCAAAGCCCAGCCCAGTGCCAACTGCTGAAGGCACTAATTAAATGTTTGTTGAGTGAATGAATGAGTGAACAAGTGACTTGAGACTCGTTCACCTCCCAGAACTGTGGGTTCTTTTTCTTTAAACTATCTCTGGCCCTGAATTCCACCCATTCATTTCTTTAATGGATGTTTATTGAGCATCCACTGTATACCAGGTACTGTTTGAGGTACTGGATAAGGAGCAAGGCACATATCAGATGTGCCCTGTATGAGTTGACTGTTGCTGCCGTAACAAATTGCCATGAGCTTAGTGGCTTGAAGCAGCAGAAGTTTATAACTCTACAGTTAAGGAGTCAGAAGTCCAAAATCAGTTTCACTGGGCTCAGTATCAAGGTGTCTGCAGAGCTGGCTCCTTTAGGAGGTTCTAGGAAAGAGTCCATTCCCTTGCCTTTCCCTAGCTTCTCAAGGGCCGCCTTTGCTTATGGCCCTACATCTGTCCAACCTCTGCTTCCGTTATCGCATCTCCTCCTCTGGTCCTCTGACTTGGATCCTCCTGCCTCCCTCTCATAAGGACCCTTGTGATTATACTCAAGGTTCACCCAGAGAATCCAGAATAATCCCCTCATCTCAGGATCCTCAACTTAAACATATGCAAAGTCCCCTTGGTCATGTAAGGTCATGTAACATATTCCTGGGTTCCCAAGACTAGGATGTGGACGTCTTGGGAATGGAGTTGGGGGAGAAGGGCCTTATTCTGCCTGTCACAGTCTCTGCCCTCAGTGAGTTTATAGCTTAGGGGAAAGGACAAGTGTTAGCCTAGAGACAAGTGTTAGCCTAGCAAACAGATACACGAAAACAGGATTTTAAATTGTGGTGAGTGCTGTGAGGAGAGAACAGTGCTATGAGCAAAGTCAAGAGGCTGAAACGTCAGAGGCAGCTGAAGGCAGGAGGGAAGTTGTTCAGGCAGACAGAGGGGAGCACGTGTAAAGCCCCTGTTACCAGAAAGAGCTGGAAACATGTGACTGATGGCTCAGAGTGCCCATAACCAAGGCACCAGGCAAGGCTCAGAGCTGCAGGGCTGGGGCCTGGTGGGGCCTTGCAGGGAATTGCATGGTTTAGGCAGGGGATGATTTGATCTTTCCACCTTCCTTCCAGATGGCCACTGAGGCTGCTCTCTGAGGAGTCCATAGGGAGGGAATGTGGCCTTGAGAGTGGAAGAGCCTTCAAAGTGGCCTGTTTGTCTCTCTGACCTCTGGTCACCTGCAACCTCTCAGTTCCCGAACCCTGTTTGATACCAGACAGTCAGGAGCCACTCAGAGTCATCAGCTGCCCCTCTGACCTGCTTCTTTCTGGTGTCCATCATCAGCAAGAACAGGCAGGGCTCACAGCACCCTTTCCCTCTTCCTCTGGCCAAGACTCTCTCCCTTTCAGTCATCAGGAACGAGCTGTCCTCAGGCCACAGAGGGGTCCTGGCAGGAGTCAGAGGCTGTGTGTGGAGGCATTTGCCGGGTGTCCCATTGCTGGACACCTGTCCCTTCTCAGAGTGACACCCATTCCCCATCACCAGCCCCACCTCTTTAAAAGAATGTTTAACTGCCAGCTAACCTTTTCTGCAGACACTGAATCCCCAGTTCCAGTTGGCAAGGGAAGAGATAAGCTAAGTCTCTTGAGAATCCCAGGTAGTTTTTCTTTTTTAATTTTAGTCCTTGTTGACTAATAAAATGTCCAAATGCAATGAAAAAAACCTAAGTTATCTAATGGAAGAAGAGTCCCTGACATCTGGAGGTCAGATTTCTTTTAAGGTGTGTTCTGTAACTTCGAACAAGTTGCTGCCCAAACTGGGTACTTTGTTTTCCAGAATTAGAAAAATGCATCCATTTGGGTTCCAGCTAGCTAAGATATTTGGGGGATTGCTGTGCTAAAAGAGACTTGAGTAATTCAACAAACATGAGCAGCTCACTCACTGGGTGCAAGGCTCCAAGCCAGGTGCTTGGATCCTGAATACCAGAACTTGCTGTCCATTCTGGGATGGGGGTGAGGTTTATAAACCAGTTCCACCCTCAGGGCCAGCTCAAGACTGAGTTGTTTGAAACTCTCTGTCTATGAATTACAAAGCATTCTTGTCTGTGAGTTAAGAGAACTTAGAAAGATATCAGCATATGCATCGCCGTTAACCCTGATTCTGCATCGTCCCTGAGCTCTTATCTCATGTAATGATGAGCTCAACCCTACGTAGGAGAGATTATTATTGGTCCCCATTTCACATATCTGGAAACTGAGACTTGGAGAGAGATGCCCAAACTTTCACAGGCAAGCAAAGGCGGAACACGAATTCAACCCTACAGGATTGGCTTCTGGACTCCAGGGTTGGAGCCGCTGTACTGATTCTTGGTGAGCCAGCTCGTCCCTGAATGGATAAAACTGTTTCTGGAAATGTATCCACCAGCTCAGACTCATATCTGATCCCATCCCTGCTCAGTGCCTTTACTTGAGGATATAAAACTCTGTGTGACCTGACTCCTACCCCTGACAATCCCTCTTGGTCCCCAGTCCAGGTTCTCCACCCCACTGGAGCAGTGATAACACTGGAAACCTCGGGGATGTCCGGAACAACTGGCCTCCAGTGAACAGACAGAAAGTAAAATGAATTCTAGGAAAATCAGCAGTGAATCTGAGGAATTTTCTTTTATATTATCTTTCCTTAGATACAGAAATTTGTGCCTTTGCTAGGCAGGATAATGGTCTGATCCTGGGTCCTGTGAATACGTTACTTTACACAGCTAAAGGAACTTTGCAGCTGTTACTGAATTAAGGATCTTGAAGTGGGAAGATTACCCTGGATTGTCTGGGTGGATTCTAAACACAGTCATGAGGATCTTATATAAGAGGCGATCAAAGACAGTAGAAGGCAACATCAGGGTGGAAGCAGCAACTAGGGTGATGGGGGCGAGAGCCAAGAGATGGAGGTAGATGCTCCAGCTGGAAAAGGCAAGGAGAAAGTTCTCCTTTGGAGCCTCCAGAAAGAACAAGCTGCCTATGACTGTTCTCAGGCTTCTGACCTTCAGAACTCTAAGAGGATAAATTTGTGTTAAGCCATCTAATTTACGATAATTTGTTACAGCAGCAATAAGAAAACCAATACAATGCTCAGTGCAGAAAATTAGGAAAACATGGGAAACACATAGACCACCCTCACCCAGTGCTCCTGGCCCCATCCCCAACTTCTGGCAGTCCCAAATCTGATCTCTGCTTCTGTGAGTTTGATTGTTTTTTTAGATTCTACATATAAGTGAGAGTGTACTGTTTATCTTTCTCTATCTGACTTATTTTACTTAGCATGGTATCCTCGAGGTCCATCCCTTCTGTCACAAACAGCAATGGCAAGATTCCATTCTTTATCATGGCTGAATAGTATTCAATTGTATATGTATGTGTGTGTGTGTGTGTGTGTGTGTGTATACACACACACATATTTTCTCTATCCATGTGTCTATCAGTGGGCACTTAGGGTATTTCCATAACTTTGGATGCTGATTTCTTTTCCTTCAGATATATATCCAGAAGTGCAATTGCTGGATCACCTGGTAGTTCTCATTTTTACTTTTTTAGGAGCTGCCTACTGTTTTCCACAGGGGCTGCACCAATTTACATTCCCACCAAGGGTGCACAAGGGTTTCCTTTTCTTTACATCTTTACCAATATTTGTCATTTCTTGTCTCTTTTGATAACAGGCATCCAAACTGTGAGGTGATACGTTATTGTGGTCGTAAAGGATTTTCTTAAGCCACTATAATCACTCTGCCAGAAGGGAGAAAATTAATGTGTTAGATTATAGATTAGAGGCTTTCTCTCTTTACGTGTGTGTCTTTATGGGTTTAACAAAGAGGAGATTGTGCTCAGGCTGGCTCTCCAAGGTGGGGTGCTCTGTCTTTAGGGAGTTTCAGTGGGAGGGTTGGCTTGAATGTTTCTGGATTCTTTACGCATGTTCTCAATCCCTTAGAATTCAGGGTGTCTGCAGAAGTCTGGAAACTGTCAGGGGTGGGCAGAGGACCACAGGGTGGCTACAGGAGCCCCATTGGTTACCTGAAGGGCCAGCTCTGGGGCGGCACTCACTGTGGTATTTTCTTTCTTTTGCAAGCGTCCCACTACTACAAATACAGGCAGCAGTTCATCTTCCCAGGTGAGTTTCCTGTGAGCTCAGTTTCTTCCAAGCGAGCCCGCTGAGGCGTGGCAGCTGCTGTGAGGGGACAGAGGTGAATGTTGCTGGGGTGGACGAGCCCAAAGAGGACCAGGTGGAACCACCCAGACCACAGGCTAGCGACTGGCTGTGAAGGCGGAGGGTAAAAAGGATGGGGAGTCCATGGACTCAGTGGCACCAATGAGGTTCCAAAGCACAAATGGAAAGGCCTGAGTGGGTGGTCTGCAGTGCAAGGATGGGCAAGGGTGGGGAGGGATCCAGAACCCCATGGTGGGGGAGAGATGGTCAAAGGGGCTGGAATCGGACATGGGAGACATGAAACCAAGAGGCCTCATGATCCCAAAGGGGACTCAGGAGCGAGGAAGACCCAGAGATGATGCTCCAGTGGGTGCTTCAGGCCAGAGGCCCGGCGGCTCCGGCAGCCCCACAGGTGCCGATGGGGAGTTTTGTTCAGGATGTCCTCTTGACTACTCATGTATTTCAGCAGGTAAATTCAAGTGGCCAGGGAAAGAAGAGAGGGAATTGGGCAACCAGGGACTCCTGATCTGTTGAGAAGTTTCCAGCCACTGGCACCTCCCAGGAATCAGGCTATGGGGGGAGCCCGTGGACCCCTTGTCTGGTTTCTGACTGTCCAATCTTTGGCTCTCAGATGTGGTGCCGGTGCCGGAGACGCCGACGCGGGCGCCCCAGGTCATCCTGCATCCAGTGACCTCGAATCCAATGTAAGTGCCTTTCAGTTTGCTCAGGATCCCTGTCTTCTTTCTTCCTCTTCCTGGAATTGATGGGGTGGGAGGCAGGGTGGTGGTGGTGGGGGAAGCCTAAGAGGGCCATAGAGACAAGGGAATAACTTGGGCAAAGAGAGGGAAAAATGTGACAGCCCAGGCCAAGAGGGACAGTGTTAGTCCCTGTGAGTCACTTCTGCCGTGTGTCTCTGGTCTTGCCAATCAAGTGTGACTTCCAGGGACCAGACCATTTCCTTCAGACCCCCAGACCCTCCTGTGATCAGAAAGACAACTTCCCCCAGGCAATAGCTAAACCTTAATGGAAGGGCAGTTATTCTACATCATTATCCCCTGTTTAAAAAGGAAAATTTAGGTTTATACTAGAGATCAGTAACTTACAGCCAATGGGACAGACCCATATTTTTGTAAATAAAGTTTTATTGGAACACAGCCATGCCCATTTATTCACAACATGCTGTCTATGGCAGCATTTGGACTACAACAACAGAAACGAGTTGTTCCAACAGAGACCACTGTGTGGCCAGCAGGCTCTAAAATATTTACTATCTGGCCCAGCAAGTTTGCCGATCCCTGGTTTCTAACGTTACAAAAATAAAATGAGCTTATTTTGTGAAATTTAAACTATTCTATAAAAAAAGAAAAAGAATAATTTATAATTACACCACTCTTAGAAGTATGCTCTATTCATATTTTACATACTTGTGATCTAAACTGTGTGCAATTTCCATCCTGCTCTGTTTATCCCTTAATGCTTTAACATCATATTTTTTATACTATTCCAGACTCTTCATACACATGGATTTTAAAAAACTGTATTGATGTGGAATGATTTCCTTAACCATTTCTCTACTGCTGGATCTTACATCTTCCCATATTTCACTGTTATAAACAGTTCTGCAATGAACATCTTTGTGTGTGATGTCTTTAGCATCCTTAGGATACAAGCCCTCTTTCTAGGCACTCTGTTGCCCATGCAGCCAAAGTGAAATCACCTTCCATAACTTCTGTGGTTGTGACCCAAGTCTAGGACATGCTAAGGACCCAACTTTGGCTTGACATCTTTCCAAACTCACATTTTTGCCTACCTGGTTTTCCTTCCAGCTCCCGCAGCTGCTCCATCCTTTCTGACCCATGTTACCCACTTTGTTAAAGACCCAAATGGTACATCTCTGAGATCAAAGGAGCAGCAGTTTGCCAGGGGATGTTGTGCTGACATCTAGCTCCAGATCGTTTCTCTGCAGCACATAAACTAATTCCACAGTTTGTGCAAGATGAACTCCAGGTTATTAACTGAGAGTCAGGGAGTGCCAGTGAAAAATGGAGTCGATAAGTGCCCACGATCTGCTTAAATGTGCGTGGAGTGATGGAAACTGACTCTTTGCAGCAGGGAAATCATTTAATAGCCCTGGCTGCTGTAATCACGCCTTGATGCAAGCCGAGGAGGGCAGCCCGTTCTGTTGGGCATGGGGAGGGACTCCAGCTGCACTGTTCCATCTCCCCCGGGGCATCAGATTTCCAGTGCACAGTTTCTGCCTTTCGAAGCTGTACTATAAATTATTGGTTAATAGGATGGCAAATGCTACTTCTTTCTTCTTCTAGCTCTTACAGTCTTTCAGACTCCCTCTCACCAGGAGTCTCTCCAGCAAGTGGATTGACTCTGCAGGGTTGGCAGCTTCCTGGTGAGGTCTGAGGGTCAAGATAGGGGACTCCCCTCAAATAAGGAGATGGTTTGGGGGAATCTGCTCAGCTTCCACTGGGGAAATAGGAAGGGGCCATGGTGGCCGTTGTGATCCGTTTCTCCCACCAGTTCCAGTTCACTCTGGAAATAGTCTCTACCTTGAAAACCCACTCCCCCCACCAAATTCCTTAACACACACTGTGCCTTGCATCTCCCCACGTATCCTGTGCTCCAGCACGCCCACAAATCCCCTGCGTGTGCACCCAGCTCACACGCACACAGAGCAACCCCTGCACAGAGCACATCCCATGATGCCCACACAGCCCTCAGTGGACACTTAGCACTCACGGTGTGTGAGCCCCCAGCTCCCATACCCTGTTTGTTCCCATACTCAGAACACAACTGCAGCTCAGCAGCTCAAGAATGCATGGGATACCCACACGCATGCACATACACCTGTGTCTTCCAGTCCAGTACGATCTGTCTCCTCCTTGTTCTCACCCACACATCTCCACTGAACGTGATTGGCAAGGTCCAACTCAAAACACTGCGAACTTTCAAATTCATCCGGTAATCTTCTCTCTTGGGCATTTCCATCACCATCCATTTATTCAGTTCATACCTAACTTTTGACCCTTGTTACTCATAGCCTTTCTGCACTAGTACTATAAATATTCCTTAAGGTCAGGAAGCCATGTCAGTCTCAATGCTTTTCTCACCCACACATCTCCACTGAACGTGATTGGCAAGGTCCAACTCAAAACACTGCGAACTTTCAAATTCATCCGGTAATCTTCTCTCTTGGGCATTTCCATCACCATCCATTTATTCAGTTCATACCTAACTTTTGACCCTTGTTACTCATAGCCTTTCTGCACTAGTACTATAAATATTCCTTAAGGTCAGGAAGCCATGTCAGTCTCAATGCTGTATCCCTCTAAGGGTCTGGCACTGTTCCTGACTCTTAATTCTAATCAAATGGGTGAATGAATGAGTGAGCAAAAACAGCCAAAGAATCCTTCCAAAAGATTCAGAACTGTAGAGATCTGATTAATCCTTTCCTAAGGAACACCTAGAGCTCTGGGGATCCTGCCATCCATGGCATTTTATAAGGAATTTATAAGGCCAATTTATACAGAAATTGCTAGATTAGGGGGAACCAACAAAGAAAAATGAGCCCTGAGCAGACCAGAAAGTCCATTTAAAACAGTGTCCTTGTGCACCTCTCCTTGGTGGCAAGGTTATGGATTATTTTAGACACAAGCAGTGAAGGGAAATTGGAGAAAAAGGCTTAATGGAGAGCTTCACATTTTAAGATGTTTCATACATGGATCAAGTCAATGCATGCACCCATCATTTCACCCAAGGGTCACGTTTATTTTTCTTTCTTTAAAGCTTGGAAGGAAATCCATTACTTCAAATTGAAGTGGAGCCAACCTCGGAGGTGAGAACTGGAGAGCGATGAAGCAAATGAAGCAACTTTTTCCGGGGGCTGCCCACTTGGCAAAGGCGATTGATGTCTTTGATGACGCAGAGGGCTTGGGGTGGACTGGGGGTACAGTGCCCTGCTTGATGGATGTTCTAACTCCAGCACGACTAATGAGCAAGGGGCCTCTCCTGGCGCCAAGCCTAATGGGCCGTTAACATGGTGTGCATCATGGAAAAGCTAGTTTTGCGGAAGTTGGCAAGTGACCTGCATTCTTAGTTGAAAATTCAGCTCAGGGCCAGTAAGTACCAAGAGGGATGTGCCCCACTACTTTCTGAAGAATATGTAAGAGGAGGGGACTAGGGCCTCAGGGTCTCTGGCTTAGTAGGGTGTTAAGAATGTTCTGGGGCCTCTTCCCACCTGCCAGAACCCCTAGAGGAATAAACAAAGTCTTTGGGGTGAGAACCAGAGCCCTGACTCCTCGGCTCTGCTGTTCTGTCCTGAACTGAAGGGAATGGAGTCAGGATACCCAGAGCAAATCATGTCCTTTTCTGGAACAATCGCAGTAGCTGGAAAGTGACCCTGAAAGAAGCTGCATTTCCCATGTCATTTCTCCTGAACATGCCTTTGGGAGTAGCTTGCTCAGGTTTGGGTTTTAGAGAGACTGCACTCGGCCAAGGGGTCTCCTCCGGCTGTCTTGTCAGGCTCCAAGCCCCTGAAAATCACCACCACCTCCTCACCACCCCCACCACCCCGACTGGGCTCAGGCCGCTGCTGCTTGCCCATTCCAGCTGAAGAAGCCAAGGGACCAGGCCCCCTAGCCTTAGGTGCCCCCGGACACCACGCTGGGAAGGCGGATCCCAAGGCCTGAAGTTTCTAACTGTTGCAATGGTCACGTCTAAGTGTGCCTGAGTCATGTGGGTGTGCAGTGAAAATGCAGAGTCCTGGCTCTGGCCTGCTGATTTTCTGATTCAGAAAATCTGGCTGGGGCCCAGGAGTCTTTTTTTGTTTGTTTGTTTGTTTGTTTTCAGCCATCCTGGCAGCTGTTTCGTACAGGCAGTCAGGTCTGTGCAAAGAACTCAACAGATCTTTGCCTTGCAGAAAACCTCGCACCACCCCCAGGGGCAGATGTCATTAGCCCCACTTTATGATGAGTCAAGGAAGGCCCAGAGAAGTGAAGCACCTTGCCCAAGGTCACACAGTGGCCAGATTCCAGCTCATCTGGTCTGACTGTTAAGCCAATTCTGTCAACCTCTCACTCTTGTATCTCCTGCCCTCCCAGCTGCAGAGGAACCCCAGGCCTCTGGCCTACCCCAGTACCTCTGACATCTCCTGGTTTCTGCCTCATGAATTCAAATTCCTCCAAGGGAGTGAAGGCCCTCCCTGTTGAGGATTGTCACATGTTATATGAAGGTGTATAGGGTGTCCGTATTTCAGCCTGTTGTCTTTCCTACTCCCACATAAATAACCAGACAAGTCAGAACATCATGGTCTAGTAGGAGGGCATCATTTGAGTCGAGAGACCTGATTCTTAACCCTTGCTCTGCCTGGCAGCCTGACCAGAGCTAGGCACTTCCCACAGGGACCAACCATCCCTGTCTGCCGGTTTCCCAAGTGTGAGACTGTCAGTCCCCAAACGGGCGAAGTCCTGGGAAACCAGGATAGGTGGTCCCTGCCCCCCAGCATTTCCTGTCTCTGAGCTTCAGTTACATGATCTCCCTTTCAGCATCTTCACTTCAGCACAATGATAGACAGGAGGTACCTGGGCAAATAGAGAGAGACACATGTGCACTGGCGGACAACACACAGTAGGGACCTGGCGGGCAGGCGGGATGCTGACAGGAACTGACGCCTCTCCTGCTCTGGCCGTAGAATGAGGAGGGCCACGACGAGGCCGAGGAATCGGAGGACGACTTTGAGGAGATGAACCTGTCCCTCCTCTCGGCCCGGAGCTTCCCACGCAAGGCCAGCCAGACCAGCATCTTCCTCCAGGAGTGGGACATCCCCTTCGAGCAGCTAGAAATCGGCGAGCTCATCGGGAAGGGCCGCTTCGGGCAGGTGTACCATGGCCGCTGGCACGGTGAGGTGGCCATCCGGCTGATTGACATCGAGAGGGACAACGAGGAGCAGCTCAAGGCCTTCAAGCGGGAGGTGATGGCCTACAGGCAGACGCGGCACGAGAACGTGGTGCTGTTCATGGGCGCCTGCATGAGCCCGCCCCACCTGGCCATCATCACCAGGTCAGTCTCGCCCGGGTTCCCCACTGCCATAGTCATTCCCAAAGCTCTGCTCCCGGCAGTGTTGAGCAGCGGGGGTTCTGGTAGATTCAGCATTCTAGTGAATAGAGAGTCTGGCTTTACCAATCACAGCATCTATGGTTTGAAGCTTTGAGATTCCAGAAAATGCTGTTCGTGCTATAACTCTGGTTGAGAAGTGCTCTGGAGAGAGCTTTCCGTGGGAAGTCAGAAAAGCTGGTATTGAACCCTCTTGTGCTCCACATTTCTGAAAAAGCATCTTTGAGACTCACTTTCTCCAAATATAGTTAAATGGATTAGACTAACTTGGGTGTCAGCAAATTTTTCCTGTAAAGGACCCAATAGTGTTTTTGGCCTTGCAGGCCATAAAGTTTCTGCAGCAACAGCTCATCTCTCCTACTGTAGTGTGAAAACAACCTCAGATAAACTATAAGTGGATGTCTGTGGCTGTGTGCCAATAAAACTTTATTAACACAACCAGGTGATGGGCTGGGTTTGCCCTACAGACCCTAGTTTGTTGAACCCAGATCAACATTCTGATGACTTACTCTGGCTTGCATTAAAACAGCAGAGCACATTTGTAGGGCTCCACCACTGTTGTTTTAAATATTCAGGATCCATGGTCTATAGCTATACAAAAGGGGTGGTTAACAGAGAAGTTACATTATGAACATATCAGATGTTGGGAACTTTTTTGGACTTGCTGTCTCTAACCTCACGCAGCGATGTAGGCACTGGAAAAAAATAACTGTAGATTCAGTTGAGCAGTTGTGGAACAATCTTTTGATGTGTTTTTAAGCTGAGGCCTTTGCTCTCCTATCACTTAGGACTAGCCACACCATCAGTGTTCTTGGTGTGGCCTGTGATGCCAAGAGTCCATTAGGAATCTTCTCATTCTTAATCTCAATACAAGCAGTAAGATCCCAAGTACACAAGCCTTGCATCTTGGCAAGTGCTATGGTGGGAGCTGTGGGCTCAGGGAAGATCTGATATGTCTTTGATCTATTCCCTTGTGATCCATACAAACCCTCTTTGAGTCCATTTGTAAGACCTGGGTGATGGGTAGAAGCTGTGTTATCATCTGTCACCATTGATTATGCAGCTGGTGGGTTGACTGGAACTTATGTGTCAAATGGTAAGTGCTTGCAAAGGATTAGAGATCTAAGGATGGCCCTTCAACCCTTCTTTAAACCAAGGTAGAAATTGGCAGCTCTCACTTCTACACATTCAGGTATGACCTAAATCAAATCCCTTATGATTATAAAGTGGAAGTGAGAAATAGATTTAAGGGACTAGATCTTATAGACAGAGTGTCTGATGAACTATGGACAGAAGTTTGTTGTACAGGAGACAGGGATCAAGACCATCTCCATGGAAAAGAAATGCAAAAAAGCAAAATGGCTGTCTGAGGTGGCCTTACAAATAGCTGTGAAAAGAAGAGAAGCAAAAAGCAAAGGAGAAAAGGAAAGATATAAGCATCTGAATGCAGAATTCCAAAGAATAACAAGGAGAGATAGGAGAGCCTTCCTCAGCGATCAATACAAAGAAATAGAGGAAAACAACAGAATGGGA